>JAMKCH010000438.1:0-40194 GCA_023653785.1 Ophioderma brevispina
TTTCAAATTCCCATAGACTTTGTACAGGGACTGATTTTGGCAGTATAGAAAATGGACCAAAATAGGGCAATTTTGTGAAAAACTACACATTTTATTTCATTTCTTCCTCAAGTAATTGATGAGTTATAAGATTGGTGTTTGTTTTTTATGGTTAGAGAAATATCAAATATCCATAGAATTTTTTATTTTCTGTATGTCATCAAAAACAAAGAACAGGTGGTCGCAACAACACCTTTTTTGGCTGATTATTTCTAGAAAAACTGAAGTTTCCACTTTTCAGAATTTTTCCTAGAAGGAACAACTCCCTTAGTGATGAATAAGGTGTCATATGAAAGGAAATCAAATTTAGAAAATTATCACGTTAGATTTTGCAGATTGTTTTATTTGAAAATACAGGTGTTTTTAATTTTCTCTAAATTATTTTTCCCTAAAATTATTTTTCTAAACACTTGATTTAAAAAAGCCAATGTGAGAATTTAGGTATTTTGTTTATACACATATCCCTGGAGTTTCAGTTTAAAAGCACCTTCCATTTAGGCTGGTAAAATTTATTTAATGAAAAAATTAGGGAATTTTTAAAAAATAAATAAAAACACTAAAACAAATCGCACTGTCTCGAAACTGCAAAAATATGTGGAGGAAAGTTCAATCCTTACCATAGTCAAGTTTGGACTAAATTGATGTAGGGGATTTGATTTTATGGTAATTTTTCTGTAAGACCATTTTATCCGATGATCCTACCTTAAAGCAAAATCCTCTCAATTTGATCAAACTTTGTATCAATAGAAAGAGGAGCTTCATATTGATACTAAATTTACCACTGCTGGGCATTTCATTTGCAAAATTATGGTGGGAGTTATGGCATCTCTTTTTTATGCACTCTTGAGGTGTTACAAACTCAACTCTTCCCCTTTCCATGTATGAATTGGACTTGGTAAGTAATTGGACTTGTAAGGAATTCACACAACCAACATTCATCTTTGTAACATCATGCTGATGTCATGAAAATTTCAACGTTTACCAATGTTGCTAAAATAGGAGATTTTCAAGTGTCAACCAAAAATTGTACAAAAACAGGCTTCTTCTTACATAGTAATTCATACTTATCTGGCTCTAAAAGTTTTGTCTCACCGCACATGGTTCAGAAAGTGACTATGCAATCACTAGGGGTGTATGTGTTGTATATGTAGTCCATGCCGTTGTATGCCTGAACATTTTTGTTTTTAGTTTTTTTATTAAAGGCACTACTATCAGGGATTTGCTAAATTCATGTATAAAATGGAAAAAAAATCATCAAAATCAGATTTTGCATGTCTGAAAACAAGTACAGGGTATCCTAACATACCTGCAAATGATAAGGACCAGAAGCAACCTAATAAGGTCAAAATCGGACGTTTTAGTAATTACTGGCGTACGGAACTACTACATAAGTAATGGAATGGGCGATTTGTATTTTGGAACACTGCCGTGTTCTTCCTTTTTTTGTCATTCTGCAGTTGGAAAAGTTAATTATGAGAATTCTACAGACTATCCTTCACTATTAAGCCTAATCCTGCAAATGTCCAAATATTTGACTCTTTGGATGAATCACTGATAGTGTCTTAAAGTTATGAATTCTAACTATTATCTGGACTTATGTATGAGCTTAGTTTTTGTGTCTGCAAGGAAGACACATGGGATCACTTTTGTCCATGCTGTGTCTGTTTGTTGATGTCTTGATGATGAAAGGCGTTAATAGTGCCCTGTAATATCCATATACTGCCAATGGATTTAAACCAAACTTCGCCATAGGTGCAACATGGGATCCCTCATTTGTTGATGAGTCCAAAGGTCATATTGCAAGGTCTCAAAGGTCCCATTCAAGTCCAAGGTCACATTGCAAGGTCAAAGGGTCACATTCCAAGTTCAAGGTCACATTGCAAGGTCAGAAGGTTCATGGGGAGAGGGTCAAAGTTTTAAGATATGTAAAAATGTAAAATTGACCTCCAATTGAAAAGTTGGAAGGTAAATTGGAACCAAAGTTGTTTTATGGATAGGCATGCAAACCCTCTTTTATTAGGTCAAAGGCCACATCAAGGTCAAAGGTCATATGAGGCCTATCATTCACCAACCCAGGTCTCATATTTTGTATTGCAGGAGTATTGTTCCTTTTTCCCTGATAATGATCATGGTGTTATAAATTAAGGTACCATGCCACTAAATTTCAAAATTATTTTGTTTTTTCTTTTCATGTGTCTTATGTACTGCGGGAAATGCAAGGAAATTGCTTTGCAGACAGCACTCAGCTTGTACCGGCCCGCTGCAGAGATGAACGTAGATCCATTACAGACTAACAAGAAATAAACAAAGCGGTACGACCGCAAAAGTATGGATGTTTGCAGGCCAAATTCTATGGGATAAGTCATCTCTTGTCATGTTTGATGGATTAATATGTTGATGTTAAAATAACAACTTTTTTAATATTAGCTGATATTTGCAGCTATACATCATTATTCATTTCTGGTCAGGTTATAATCCTGTCAGGGCCTTCGTACGTATATGCTCAATATTCTCCTCGCCAAGTTAGATTGTCTCTATGATACAACCAAGATATTTGCATTTGTTATTTGGTTAAATTAACTTATTTAATTCATGTTTTAGGTACATTGAATTGGAATTTATATTACTAAAGTCTTTAGGTTCGAACCTATGCTCATAAATCAGATTGATTAAATTTAAACTATATAAGTTTTGATTTGGATTTTAACCAGTTGTGAAAGAGAAATCAAGATCCTTATTATACATTTAATTTGTCATCAGGAGAGTTTGTGCATAGATCTAAGCTGTATCATCAACTATAAACAAAAAATTAAATGCAAATTTTATCTACGGGTTGAGCTTCCAGTAAGATTGCATGAAGCTTTGGTGTTGCGGACTAGAAACTCGGCCCATTTAGGTACGTTAGTGTCTGTGTTCAGGCCCCGAGAATGATAGCAAGTCGTATAAAATACAGACAGTTCTAGGGCAAATTTGGTATGTATGCTGCATTAGATAAGGGTAGTGGGTTCGATAAATAATATCGTGAAAATTATATAGCGCTTTTTCCAATGAGAAACAAGTATCATATGCTTAACACTGTTTCAGTGTTGCCCCCTGAAGCACTTGTTCATATGAGGGAACAAAAAGCATGAAAAATCAGAACCAATGATCAGGTCCCCCCACTTTAATCGTTGGGTTGTTTTTTTTTTAAAAAAAGTGGGGGGGGGGGCATTTGCAATGTTAAGTTTTAGTTAGTTAAACCAAAAGTTTTTTTGTTTTTTAAATCCAGTTTTGTTTACGTTAACGGGGGTGACCGGATCCACCTCACACTCTGCAAATACTGCTGTTGTGTGTGGATTTATTGGAGCAAAAGATTAATTGACCGGATGACCTTCCTGGCACGTCACTTCCACAGTTTTCGGTGGTGGGCCTAGCCTTTGGGCAACCGTGCCCACCATGTAAGGCAGCATGTGCTGGATGGCCACCATAAGCTCTCCAGAGCTGATGCCCTTGTAGGTAGATCTTCTTTTTCATTCTACCAGGGTAACCAGCTACCCTCCTCAACAGATTTCCTTAGAAACCCGATGGGGGTGTTGGTTTAGCCGCAGACAACTTGGCCCTAGGACAGGTAGTACTGGTTACCAGGATACCAGCCCTCAAAGGAATGAGAAACAAAAGAAATGATCAACTACAAAATGGGAATGGGAAGCTTTTCACTTGTCTAAATGAACCATGCATAGGAAGTACTGCCAAGAGGGGGGTCAAAGGGTGTAATTGACCCCAGGTTCAGGGTCATAGGGTGCCCATACAAAAAAAAACCTATAAAAAATGAATAATTTGGTCTTTGGGACCTGTATGTAAAAGGTTGCATTGCAGTCAAAATGTTATCCCAAAGTCTGGCAGGATTATCAGCCTATTAATAGATAGACTTTTGCCATCGAGTAGAAGATTCCTGTCAAAGAAGGTCACTAAAATAGAAACTAGTCTTTTGTATCTTGTTCAATTCTCATGAAAATCAGTTATGCAGGTATTGAAATTGCTGGTGCTTTCTATGCGACAAATTTTTGAAATTTTGAGTTCAAATTGTGTTTTGGGGTATTTTGTGTATTTTTGCCCTGATTTCCAAGGTGACAATTAGTAGGCAAAAATTTTCATGCAGCATCACTTGTTATATGTTACTTACCACCATACCCACTGTAGTTAAAAAGAGGTGTTAATTGACAGTTGATGTTTGCACAAGCAATTATTTAGTGCACATATTTCCCCTTACAATGATGACATTGTACTTTAATTGACACATTATGCTTGTAAAGAAGTGGACTGTTTGCATGTAAATGCCTCGTTTCACTCAGCCTCACCAGTTTAATATTGTATTTTAACCTGGTATGGTAAAAGTATCCTGCCGTGGCCATGGTATGGTGAAGTATTCTGCTGTGGCCCTGCAACGTTGAGGTACAGAAACAAGATGATAAAAACAAATGTATGATGGTGTGAATTGCCAGAATGGTATGGTAGATATGAATGACAAATAACCATTCCTATTTTATTTTGGTACTTTGCAGAAGTGACAGGAGTTCCAACAGGCATTATGCAGAGCAAAATAAGTAAGTATTTTGCTGGCTAGGAAATAGACAGATTTGTGTGTTGTCATTTTTTGTGTCGTCTGCCCGAATTGCCGAAGGGCACATAGGGAGTACTCTGGTCGTATGTCTGTGTATCTGTGTGTGGTCAAATGTTAACCCCTTAATATTTGTATGCCGTATGAGTTCCGTAAGGGCTACGATGATGTAACTTGGTAGAAAGGAGGGGGCGGGGTGGGGTGACATGTTAGTGACCTCATTTGACCTGTGCCTTTGGGCCCATTCACAAACCACAAATGCAATTGCCGACGACACTAGTGGTCCGGGGACCGCGATTTAATTTTTTTTCATTAAAAAAAGTGGTAGAATATGCATACCTTTTTAAGTCAAATAATCAAATATTGGAATATACAAAATATCCAGTCATTAATGTGTATACAAGAGAAAAATCTTTGTTGTTATTTTTCAAGAGCCAAATATTTTTGCTGATTAGTTGATGAGCACAGTTATTGTTTAGATAACACAGCTATTAATGTTGCAGGTGCAGTGGTGCCATTTTTTATATATTTCAACCATACTTAAAGCTAGTAAAGAAATTGTTTGGTTTGTTCTTCTCAGCAGTCATCCAAGGCCTGAGTGCTGGACCAGCAGCAGCTGTTGCCTTCGCAGCATTGCTATGGGGGTTGTGCTTACGGCTTGTCTTTGGTACATCCATGCACACACGGGTAAGCATTGCAGCATTTAGTTAACACATTAATTGGACCCATGCTAGGCAATTTCCTGGGCCTCGCACACCAAGAATCTTAGTGGTGAAGATTGGCCTGTTGTGACATGCAGCCAGCACAATATTGTGGGCTTAGAGGCGAGACATTATGTCTAGAAATATAGGGTAGGTTCCGGCTAGAGTTGCCTGTGTCTCGCTAGCTGTTAGCAATGGTTCAGCTTCACTGCGCTAAAACAATTAAACCACTGAAGCGAATCTGGCCTAGAAGTAGCCCAAAATCCACTCGGGTGTTTTCAAAACCTTTCATAAGACACTCATGCAGGCTCTTGGTGTTGATCTTGGTTGGCTTCCATAGCTGTTTGAAGTCGGGACTGCTAAGTCCGTTGTAAAATTTGCTGTACTTTTTTGGGGGCAAAAAATGAATTGATTTTGAAAAAATAGTGAGAGAAAAACATTTTTTTTGTTGTTGCAGATTTGTTTTTTTTTGGGTCCTATGCAAAAACACAAACCATACTCTTAAAAAGCCTGTCCATTCATAGAACAGGTTTTTTTTTGTAACAAAACACGTCTAAATTCACAAGCCGATGATTAATATGAATCAATTACTCCCTGTTATTGTTTTTTAGTGAGTAAAATTTGTCACTTTTTCTCAAGTCCCCTAACTGCTATGATATTAATATTGTTGCAGGACCAACAGAACGAACCGCCAACACCTCACACCGCAGAAGTGAGACTCCGCTCCGCCGCTTCGGGAAATGGCCATATTCTCAACGGACACACATGCCCAATGGATTTCTGATGAACGGGGCAGTTGGTAATGGATTTGTTCCTAATGGAGGTATGACCCAATGGATACAGCCCACGGTATGATGCACGGTGATCCCAATGCAGAAGAAATGGTGTGATCAACAATAATGCCCACTAGAACTCTTTGATGTAGTAGCAGAAGACAAGGTGTGATGAACAATATTTTCCACCTGAACTTGTTTGCAACTGATTGATTTGAGTGAAGGGCATGAAGTGTGGAGTATGTCCCATTATGGTGCAATGAGAGAGTTATGTACATCACATACAAATATAAACCATGCAGTGTGAACAGAATCAAAAGCGGTGTGTCGAATCTAGGCTAAACGTGGACAAGGCCTATGTTTTTGCTGTGAAAATTCATATGAATGTACAAAAGACTCATCTGCAAAGAAAACTATGTGATGTGGTAGAAATTTATTGTTACCCTCCTAAAGGTGAAACTTTAAACTTTTTTATTTGTGAGAAAGATTTATGTTCCTTCTCAGGTGTGACAAAAGTTGAAGAGCGACACTTTTGGCTTCATCTCCGATCTTTGGCATTCTCATCTACAAAAAAGTTTTGGGAATTCAACGGACCATCAAAATTGAGCAGCCACCTCAGGAAGACATCACAAACTATGGCAGCATCAAGGAAAAAGAAGAGAAAACAAAGTGTGGTTTGCTCAAATCAGAAAAATACTGCGATTTTCTCAAACTTTGCAAATGGCAAGGGCAGAATTTGCAATACTCCAGAAGCAGTTTTCTGCAATGTGTGAGAGACAACTTTCTAAATTGCATTCACGGGAATTTGCTGCTTTGAAACAGCACTATACAATACTATTACTATATTGTGTGCTACTTGGATGGCAGTATACATGGTTACAGGGATAGTAATACTGGTTCTTTGAAATGCTGCCCTCTTTAGTTTAGAAAGTTGTCTGTAAACATCACAGTCACAATTTCATTCAGGGTTTAATCACTTTGAGCCTACAAAATCTCAATTCTCCTGGCACAGTTCAAACTCTCATTTACTCAGTGTGTTCTCAATACATTACGCCCCCATGGTTTGAGTATAAATATGATACACAGAAACACACCAAGTCAGTTGAAGGGGATACATATACACGGAGAGGTCACTGAACTGTCCCCTGGAGGATGAGAGTATTGTAGCTCAATAGTGAAGGTACTAAAATCGCAACTGATGTTGCACAGGATATTTCCCCACCAAGGAATGTGCCATCATTCTTCAATAAACAACCACAGGTTGGTGGTCCAACAAATAACGACCTTCTTGAAAACATTTCAATTTCATTATATTTTTCAATCAAATCCTTCAGAATATTCTTTGTGAATCTATAACTTTTCCTAGTATCCCCTGTATTATATGTGTAATATACGTCTGCGGACTTCATCATCACTTCAGGAAGCTCAATAAGACTAGGGTTGTGCATTTTCAGGTTTTTGTAATCTGTGACACACACAAACTGCAGGTTCGACCCCAAACCCTGATCTCTCTATTGCAAGTCCAAAAATTACAAATTTCTGTATCCTTTACCATGTATTTTATTCTCATTATCGTAAAGAATTAGTGAGTACATGGCGTGGACGTTGATCTTGCTGCCAATGGTGTAGCTTGTCACATAACAAAACTGAAAAAGTGTTATATTGAGAAAGCCAAAAGTGAACTATGAGCAGTACTGTACACAGCAAAATAAGTAGATGCTGGTGACTGTTTTTAAAAAAATGTTAGCGACTCATTCCAATCCCCTCAAATCCTTATCACTTTTATGTGTTATTCAAAGCGAATTCAAGATATATGTATTGCTTACACTGAACTGGCTAATAGCTTGATGTTGAGTGATTAATTGACAGAATTACAGGCGAGAATGGTAGTTGCTTTGACTAGCATCTTGAAAATCGGATAGTAAAAAAAGTGGATGTTCATGGTGTAAGTGGAGTATATGATACCATTTTATGTTATACAGTATCATAATTACAGTGATTTGAGGAATAGTAAAATTACATCAAATTTGGACTGATCCATTTCACTTGGTTTGCCTCATGAAATGGAAGTCACAAAAGATGTGATTGGAACTGTCGCAAAAAGTCATATCCAATATGAGGCCACCAGTGTGTCAATTTGCTGTGTACCGTCCTGACCTTCTTCTATATTGCTTGTGATGTAATCAACCTGAAGTCATTTGGGAGTTGAGCTTTGAAAACCAGGGACCAAATTCCTTGAAGCTCCCTTAGCACTGTTTTAAGGCATGCCGTGATCAGATTATCATTACCTCCCACAAGAAATGTCTTGCGTATAAGAGGGAAGATACTCTCTGTGCATCGGCAAGCATTATGAATATGGCCTCCGCTGACTAGATACACAGCCCTAGTTTAATCACATTAATTTGATCCAACATGGCCAAGTGACAGTGATTTGAAACTTTTTGTCTTTATTTTGTTCTGAATCAACGAGAATATTTTGGTGGTATATGTTTTTAACACCGCTTGAATTGATTCATTTATGTTTTACCAAGAAAAGTATTTCTCTATACATTTGGACATCCTGTTTCTTTTTAATACTAGGTATACATGTTTGATATGTTGTCTCCCATATTGTTGGGTTTTATCTCTTCATTTAAAATTAAGCTAATTTATCACCTTTAATTATAAAATGTAAATGCTTTTGAAAGTTGTTGTTGTGGAGGCAATGAAAGCTTTTAAATCAATCATGACAGCAAATTAAAAGTGCCATATTGTCTATTGAAAACAGATGTTAACTAACAAATAAGGTATGTACCAAATTAAAATAGCTTACATTTATAACTATGTAACACAACTAAGGACAAATTTGCACTAAATGTGTATGTTTTGCTTTAAGTCTTCTTGGTGGCACTCAAATATAAAACCAAAGGTAAAGTAATTCAAACATTTTCCTTCAGTTGAACATTATACATTATTTATATAATGCTCAGGAATTCTGTATATGGTGATTTTTCTTCTTACTACTATAATTACTGTTTATTATGCATCATTTAGGGCTGCTGTATTCTCACTGCAGTGTACATGACTTGAATGCACATGTGCAGAAAGAAATTACCTCAGGTGCTTTGGGTATGATTACCTTGATACCAAAGGACCAGTAGTACACTTGTGTATATGAGCCATTGAACTGTGTAAGGGAGATGAGAGTACAGCAGTTTGTCAAGGGATTGTTCACAATTTCTCCATGTTTATGTTTAATAATGCATTTGGTACAATTGTCATGTATCCCGTAATGTGAAGCAACTCATTAATTCACACATGGTGTTTCAGTCAACCAACTGATGGCGTGATACTTTTCATTTCTAATTTAAATTCCAGACCCCGGCCCTTTTGTACTACGTGTTAATGTCTACCTTTGATACTGTTGTCAAAGTGGTATAAAACTGTGAACAATCCCTATTTTGTCTATATACGTCACATTTCATATTTATTTTGATCATACTTGATTGATAATGCACAAAAAGTAAAGATCTCAGTAAGATGGAGATGTTGTGTAATCAAAATTATACTAGATTCCACTGTAGTCTGGACCAGGGGGGGATTTCTTAAAGACTTGTAATGCATCACAAACCCATCTCAAGTCAAACGCATCGTAAGTAAAAGGGATTACTAACAGTAACTTACGATGGGTCAAAGATGTGTTCAAATTGTTATGAAATCCGCCCCAGCTCTCACTAATGTAAAGGTATTGAGAGAGCAACAGAAGGCTACACAAAATTAATATTTGTCTGTTTTGTTGTATGGTTGGGTATTTGGCATTTGCCCAAAAATCTAAATAGTGATGGAATCTAGTATAATCATCAACACTTGGCACATTGGGTAACCTTTGACATCCACACCCCCATTCCTTACACACACACATACACCCTCACGCACGTACACACACATACACACACACGCATGTACACACAAATCAATATGAAAAACACCAACTAGGTATGTGTATGCTTCATTTGAAGAATTTCATTAGTCTTATTTTTCATATCTAATTCCAAATATTCGAATGAATTGCACAAAGTCATCTAATGATTTAAAACTTGTTTTGATTGAAATGTGTGTTAATTGAATGGGTTGGGAGTTTGGAATATTTGTATTTAACTTTACAAAGGTTTGCTATTTATGGTATTTAGGCAAATTCTGGATCTGGATCATTTGTACTCAAGCAAAGTGGGTGCCTGCATCATGCCAGAGTTTGTTTTGGGGAAGAAAGTCCAGTTTTAGAAGCAGGAGGAAACCGGAGAGAAAACCTGCAAAAGGAAGCTCTGGTTCAATCCTGGGACTGAACCTGTGACCTCAGTGGTGTAAAGCGAGGAAAGAACTACTATGCTAACCCATTCCCCTGAAGCCAAGGAGAGTGTGTTTCCTTCCCTCTCCCTCGTCCTATGAGAAATCCGAAACGTCCACATTCATCCTATTGTGTGCCAAGTGTTGATGATAAAACAATTGGACCTCGTTGATGTAACCACCTTTTATGATTTGTATTCCATATCGTTTGTCTGCCACGATGTAAGATGCTGCCTGAGTGTTTTTGTTAGCAAAATGTTTGCTGCAAATTTCTATTGTTTATTGATTCTTACCTCTTTATAATGTACAACCTAGCCTCACTCAACCCATCTGTCAGGGGCAATAAGTAAACTGATGCATGTTGCAATGCTTATACCTAGTAAGTATGGCGATGTTGTCAACTGTCATGTGATTAGAACTATGTACATTGTAACATATTTGAAATAACCCTCCCCAAGTCTCTTTACTCTACCCCTTAATATTATATTTGCTGGAATAAGAGTATGGATTAAAGGTTGTATATGTTTATATAAGATTTTTTAATTCATTTGACTGACCAGTGTCGTGTTAACGCTTGGAAATTATTTTATGGTGTTTTTTTATCAAAAATGTATTATGTAAGTTAAACCTGTTGACAGTGTAACTGTGAAAGTGTATTATTATTATAACTATTATTTTCTCTTCTACGGTGGGAATAATTATACCCTTTGAACCTACTTGCTTCCCAGGTATATGAGCTAGTAGAATCTCATTTCCCTTGGCACAGTTCAGTAGCTTTCATTCACCCGTGTATTTAGAAAATACACCCCCTGGTTTTGGGGTATGATATATGATACCCAGATCACACAAGGTCAGTTCATGTCAATGTATGTACAAGTACAACTCACTGAACTGTGTCCTTGGTGGATGAGCGTATTGTAATTCATAGTGTATGCTTCCACATCACAATACAACTTTTTTGTTAGCTTGGTGGGAGAGTGTCCAGATAATAATTAAAAAAATATGATTTCTTTCATTTGTTGGGTATAATTAAGATTTCATATCTGTATATTAATATTTGTTTTTTTAGCCATTTTGATAACTTTGCACCATATTCACAAGCAAGTAAACATACAAGACAATACTTGATGCTATCATAAAAAAATTGACTTTAAGAGCAAGTGTGAAAGGAGAATAAGGTTTTCAAGGATGAGGCAATATTTCAAGATGTTAATTATCAATAATTTGTAAAAGAAATCATTAATAATACCAATATTTCTGCTATGCAGGGTATCTAATTGTGTGTGGTATAATTAATAACTGATCCCACAACAGTGAAGATATAAGTGAATGTTTTATAAAGATTGGTTTTGCATATAACAGTAAACATATGCCCAATTAGTAGTGATTTAGTACTGTTTAAGGAAATATGAGATTGAACAAATATTGATAATCTCTATTGATACTGCCTCAACCTATTTGGTATTTTACAAATGTTCTTTGTTAGTTTTTGATGTCAAAGCACTTTGGTGTTGCTTGCTTTTTAATTTTTTTAAACATTTTATTGATGATTCTTAAACAGGTGTTAGAATTTATGCAATTTCATTGTTTCCTGCACGGTTTAAATTCGCAATTTAGACTGGGTAATACTCGCTGCTTATTGATGTTATTTTGAGGTTAATCATTGCATCTCATTGTGTATGTTTTGTGCGTTCACAGGTTTATCAATTTTTTTTCAGTAGGGGTGGCACTCCGATCTTTTTTACATGTAATCCATTAAGTATCGCAAAAGCAGGTTGACAATTACTTTGAATTAAAATCTGTTTAAGAATGAGAATAAAGGTATGATTTTTTGAACTGTTACACTCTCTATGGCGATACCATTATTTTTGCGAGAAGAACTTGAAAAAATTAATGGAACTGCCATGGTATCAATTCGTCAGAGAGCTTGAGAGAGTACCAGTTTAAAAAATCATACCTTTATTCTATTTTAATATATTGTGCTTTCATTTGTTTTAATTGACTGAGGTTTCAGTTTTTCCATTAATGGATCTTGTGTGCACTGGTAGTTGCAAAAACAAAATGTGATTATTTTTGCCTGCTAGTTGCTTATTTATTTAATAGATGAAGCAGGAAAAGTACTTAGGCAAGTTTTATGTTTACTTGGATAGTGCTGCGATAAATGGTTGGTAACAGTAAACCATTAAGAATTACCACAAATGTTTTGTTGTGTGGGAAGGGAAATGAAAAAGTGATATATAGAATGGCTTAGGTACTTTATCCTGCTAGCATTCTCAATCTTGTATATAGCTGTGATTATGCAACCACTAAATCCTGAAATATGTGAAGAGAGAGCTGCACATTTTTTTGCTTTACCAAGAGATTTTACTTTTATATGCTTAGCCAATTTAGGTAGCTTAGGTCTCTATCATTGCTGCATTATTATGGTACAGATTGTTTACATGCTGCTGGCTAAGTTGACCACCCGCTGAATATGACCCTAGCTGTTGGCACGGCATTAAACCCAAACTCACTCACTCTAAACTATATGCCAAATAAAATTATAATTAATAGCAATATTGTTTTAAGGATATCATGCTCTGTGCTCTGTGAACGTTGAATGGTATAATCAGCTAAGAGATCTGTGGCACTGAATCCCATTGCTGCTGATGCTGATGATTGATGCAGTGGTATTAGGACAATGGATTCGTCAGCAGTGCTCAGGGAATAAGAACATGAGTATCCTTAAATTGTTGATCGTCATGCGAGTGCAAAAAGGTTGTATATGTGATAGCTGCCATATGTCAGAAATTCACACCAACAAACTATTATGCCAAGTCTTTGGTCAGTGGCTCTTGTAATGTGTTTTCAGGTGAGACACAGTAACCTGAAGAACCATTTCAAGAGCCACTGACTCATCAAGGAAAGATAAATTGAGTTCCTAATGCATGGCAGCACACAGATGTATCACATGACAGCATACAGATGTATCACATGACAGCTATTGTACTTAGTTAGACCATCTTGCACTCGCATGATAAGATGTGTTAACATCTCGCAAAGCAATTCATTCAGTTGTCTTTGATCCTTATAGGTGCATTGTTTTTAAATTGCAAAATTGTCAAAAATGTGACCACCCCCAAACAAAAGCCAGAACATGCAAATATTTTTAAAACTGAGACCTTTACGTGATCATAATCAACAATGTCTTGAGCTTTAAAAATTGTGCCAATTTTTTCCTATCATTTGTTTCTTTAAAATCTATTCTAAAAAAATTAGCCACGCATCTACCATGTCATCAACTCTCCTTAATTGTCAGGCTTCTGCAATGATTTTTTGTTTAACCTAATGTACTGAATCTACATGAACCAACTATTAAAGGTGCTTGTTCCGATTTATGTCTATTGTGTTTTCTACTTGATATGAGAACCTGGCACTTGTACATACGCCCCACCAATTACCGTGGGAAACAACCTTGCGGTTTTGATGGTAGAAGCAATAATGCATATTGCAAAACCCTATTCAATACTGTGCTAATATTGATGGTTAACCATTAAAATGGCAGTTTTTTGTTTATATCTTGGGAATGAAATGGATTTGAGGGCTCAAATTTCAGGACGACAATGAGATAAATATGGCCTTTGATCTGATATCAAAATTGATACTACTTTGGGGTAAATCAGGGGTCTCAAAGACGATTGGAACACACACCTTTAAGGAGATAACACCCAGACAGTGCACCTATAAAGACATCTTTACTACTCAAACTCACTGCTGGCTTGTGCTATGTATGACCACAGCAAAACCATGCAGTTGGGTGGAACTTGTTTTGCAATTTGAGATACAATACCACAAATTCAACAACAATAGTGTATTACTGAATGTTATTTTGATGTATTCCTAGGAAAAACCGCTATATCGATATACTCTAGTGTTGTGTGAATATTTAAGGTAATCTAAGTTATTGTTGTGTCGAAAACAATTTTTACAGTTAATATATTTATACAAAATAAAAATGATCATGAAAGTTTCAATATACGCTGTGATGCCAGTGAAGAATTGCGATTAATGAAGGGTTCTAGAATTTTTTCAGGTACGGTCACCATTTCAGTAATCCCTTTGTGCTTATCACAAAATGCTAATTATGTTGGAAATTATTAAATGCAATACTAAATTATGAATCTTTTATGGTTATTGAAGGGTTCTAGAATTTTTGCAAGTACGGTCACTATTTCACTAATCCCTTGATTTGTGCGTATCACAAAATGCTAATTATGTTGCAAATTATTAATTGCAATAGTAAATGAAGAACCCTTTCATCTAAACTGAAGTGTTGGATGCGTAGTGATCATGTTAAAGTTTTCAACCAATCAAGTGAAATTGACATTTAAAAAAGGTAATCCTATGAACATAATTTTACTTAACAGTATTTCACATTCAACTCAATTGATGTCAGGGGAGTTAATTCAATCAATATATTGATTACTTACATTGTCATCTGTCTTATGTAACTATAGGCATGGACAGAATAAAGCGAATTATACTTCATTAATAAATTTCTCATTTCTTAAATTTTTTGTGTAAAAGCTTGAAAAACTCAACCAAAATCGCTTTTTGGACAACAGCGAATCCCAATGAGTAATACGTCTCGGCAGTGCATTACATGTATATGCTCGATGAACAAGCCGTAAATAGTACCTTACTATTTACGGCTTGGAGGTATATTTACAGCTTGATGGTACTATTTATGGACGTAAATAGTACCTGGTTCACTTTCTCACCAAATAACAGAACCATTTTGAATCACATGGTAGACTTTGAACCAATCAATAATCTTTAAATTGATTAATAAAGTATATAACTGTATTTAGCTACTTTTGGGTTATAGTCAGGTGGAAGTCTAGGCACACAGCCTGAAGGATGGAAATGGAGTACAGACTTTTTCTATTGATAGATTTTAGTTCATTAGGACCTAAGCCAATAATTTTTGGAGGGTGTGCAAAATTTGTTACAGTGCCATTTTTGAAAATCCAATATGGCTGCTACCATGTCCAAAATCACTAAAAATCCCTTAAGTATTTCCGATAGAGACAATATCTCTCGGTACTCCGGTGTTTTAAGCACGAGAAAGTATTAGTAATGTAATTTTATCATTACATTGCCACAAAAATCCAATATGGCTGCTCAAAAGTCAAATATCCTCTCGGAATCATTAAAATGATATTAACTCCTCCATTATACCTGTTTACGCTACTTGAATACATACTGAACACCTAAACGTGTTCTGCAGGTGTTCAAAATCTGTTACAATTGATCACACTCTGCAAGTGTTACTTTAACACCTCTAGAATGCATTTTCAACGCATCAGGACACGTCAAGTGTTCTGCACATTTTGCAGTTTAGAGGCTTGATTCCAGTGTCTATATGCATGCTTTAAGGTTTACACTTATGAGATGCATGTATTTGATCACTAGAAACCCCTAACTGGCATTTTTCTGTAATGGACATTTTCAAAATTCAAGATGGCAGCCAATACAGCCGCTTTTAAAAATAGTAAAACCTACATTATATGTGTATTATATGTAGTTACATCAACTAATTATTATTATAAAGGTGTAAATTAAGGTATTGGATAAGTATTTGACCATTTGACATTCTTATCTGGAATTTCTGTTTCTTTAACATGCACAAATATTAAGATGGTGGGCCAATGTGGCTGTCTTTTTACCTTCTTTAAAACCTACATTACGATACATCTGTATTGTATTTAATCAAAACACCCAAAATGAGTATTAAAGTTTAAATTAAAGTATAGATGTATGTCTTTGAGCATTAATAACTCGTATCTGGTATATTTGTTTTGACAACATGCTTAAAATTCAAAATGACGGCCAATATATTATGAATATATGACAATTTGTAGATTTTAAAGATCTTAAAAGGCAGTCATATTGACTGCCATCTTGATCAGTAAGCTTGTTAACACACTTGAAATGTCAGATATGAGTTCCTACTGGGTATAGAGCGCAGAATTATGCCTCTATTACAAGTACTTGATGAGTTATGGTCAATTGAATGATTTCAGAGCATATTGGGTTTTAGGGTGGCCATATTGGATTTGATGGTAATGTTGTGATCAAATCACGTCAATAACCCGTCCAAAAGATTCCTCGTGCTTTTAAAACCTGGATCTATTGCATAAAATTATGGCCATTTGAATGAATTTGGGAGTGATAGCAGCCATATTGGATTTCTAGAAAATGCACTGCACAAAATTTTGCACACCCTCCAGAAACTATTAGCTTAGGTCATCATTTACAAAAATCGATCAATAGAAAAAGTCTGTACTCCATTTCCACCCTGTGCCCACAATTCCTCCTGACTATTAGAGCCATAGGGCCCTTTCTAACAAATAGAATCTTGTGGCCTAAAGGCCTTTTGCACTAAGCCATCAATAATAAAGCGTTTCACATTGAGCAAGTTATCGATTGACTTTTGCAATTGATCGCAGTCTGTGGATTTCAATAATACTTAGCCAACTCTTACACACACACACACATCTGATATATACACTTGACTGAGAGACTTCGCTATTTTTAATATCTTCGTTCACTTTGGTAAATTTTATGACGGAAAATGTGCGGAAACAAACTTATATGATGATCATTTACCACTGCATTAACAAAGTCAATGACAACCACTCTCATAAATGCCACTGAAAGAAATATGTCATGAAAAAGTATTAAATATTTTAGTTTAGAAAGCTTTTTGCATTGTAACTAAGGCATTATTGGGCATGCACATCCAATATTCAGAAGACGGCTATATTAGTCGTACAAAACAGTTATCAATTTCAAAAGTTGATCGATCACCTGCTCAGAGTAAAATGCTCTATTATCTGTAAGCTGTAAGCTCTATTAACATGCAGATTCAGTGGATTGCCCAAATTGATGCATGTTGTTGCTGTCAATCGGATCAGGTTGACTAAGTTGTTGTCAATACGAACTTCTGTATTCAATATTCATAGTGATGCACATTGTTGGGGGTCGGGCAGTTTGCAAGCAAGAGGTGGGGTCTAAGCCTAATGCAAGGGCCTCAAAAATGCCTACTTTGGTGCACTGGAAATTAATAAATGAGTGGCCCTTTTAGATCCCAGAAATATGATAGGATGGGACCCTATAAAATGAAAAAGTTTGGAGATGATATCAGTTTTGACTTGGAAAATTCAATGTCTTTGTTTGCTCCTGTGTTTCCCTGTGATCTATTGTCATTTTTGTTTGTGTGTTATGTCTGGTAGGAGTAACACTATACACAGTACCACTAATTTAATAGACATTCACTCAGGAGTGAAAACTCAAAACTGCTTGTTACAAATTAAACACCATGTATACCTCGTATTTTGTAGGCCTCGGCCACATTCTCAGTATTTCTAGACCAAAGTTGTTCAAAGACATAGCTTAAGAAAACAAATGTTTGACTTTGAGTCTGTTTGGTACAGAATACTGCATTAAGGTGTCAGTCTTAAACTTTGAACCACCCTTCTTGATATAGTCGTCTAATTAGCTTGGACATTGAATTGATAGTAAAAAGGTGAAGATTGAACATGTTTCTTCCCATAGGGTTGAGTTTCACCTTCCATATTTATAGACAGAGTGAAACTTGAAACATGCTTAGACATTGCTTTGCAGGAAAAAAAAGATGATGACATGGTGAAGCTCAACTTATGAATTAGTGCAAAGGGTGAACCTTAGGCTTTGTCAAAAGGTTTGTTTCCGACCCACCGCTCAACTTTGAGCGGGCACAATCACACAAATTGAGTTATTAAAACAATCACCAAGTCAAGTCATGCATGTCATGATAAGAAGGCTAAGTTCTGTGTTGGTTTTTTTTTTTCAGGCAAGAAAGTTGCTATGGAAGCTTGGCCCTCTTAATATTCATCATCGGGTGAAGCAAGGCGAATGCTTGATAAGGGTGGATGCAAGCTTCAGACTGACACCTGAATAAGTATGGGCCCTCGGCTTGCTGTGTAAGGGTGTTAAACAGTGCACACCAAAATATAATGGGTCAGTTTGCCGCGACCGAGGAAAGAATTGTGTATGCCTTAGCCTTGATTTTCAAAGTAGCTGTGTCTGTGTTTCCTTTTGACGAATATAAAAACTAGAAATTGAAGAGTTCAGTAAAAATCCACGTGTGCTGTATGTCACATTTGCCTGTGTGAATCCTTTTGGTGATTTGGTTCCCTAAATTAGGTTGGGTTTGGATTGGGGGAAATGTTAGGAGCACATGATATTAGGTATCACTTTCATAAGAGACATACATGGATTAAGGTATATTAAGACCACTTTGTAACATTATAAACAATGCAATGACTGGGAGAGGTTGGTGCCATGATATAGCACTTGTTGATAGGTTGCAAGTAGCATTGCAAGAAAAATAGCTGTACTTAAAGGTGTCTGTTCCGATGGAGGTATTGTGTTTCTCCTTGATATGAGAGCCTGGCACTTGCACATGCACCCATCAAGTACCGTGGGAAACAAACTTGCGGTTTTGATGGTCGACGCAATAATGCATGTTGCAAAGCCCTATTCAATACTCTGCTTAATATGATGGTTAACCACTAAAACGACAGTTTTTTGTTATACTCTGGGAATTGAAGTGCATTTGAGGGCTCAAATTTCAGGACGACAATGAGAAAAATATGGCCTTTCATATGATATCAAAATCGATACTACTTCCGGGTAAATCAGGGGGGTCCCTAAGACGATCGGAACACACACCTTTAAACAGCAGGGTCAGGTATTTGGGACCAAATGTTATAACATTGAAACTCATCCAGAAAGTAGGAGAAAATAAATAGGAATATTTGAGAAGTTACTGTACTTACCTAACTTAACACAAAAAGTTGAGATTTTAATCTTGGCCTTGGTATATGTACCACCTCTTTTATTCAAAATTGGATCTACTTGGAAGAAATCGGAACGTTTTATTTTCTGTCTGTAAAAGGACAGGAATTACAATGCAGTGGCTTATGGGGCACCTTTGATACAAACATAACAAATAATAGTCTGTCAGAATCAACTGGAATTTTGAGAATTACCTTAAGATATCTCTGAACTGAGGAAAACGAATTAAGGTGCTGGAGTTATGAAATGCACCTTAAAGATGTTGAAGATGGGTAGGGAGAATTGATGTGGAAAGTAGAATGGCAATAACAAAATAAGCTGGGGAAATTAGGAAAAATATTCACCTTGATGCTAATTTGCACAATAGACGATTCTACTGGTAAATGTGGAATGCAGTGACACTTGGTGATACTGTCTCTTCTTTCATTTAGTGACTTTTTGCACTTACTGTATTCTCACTCTATGTTAAACTCAGGCAGTATAATTAGAATGTGATCCCTGGTTTTCTGTTATCGTATTAATGTGTGTAATCCATAGGTGACCACGGTTTAAATTATGAACTTGAGAAGCCAACAAATAATGCAGCTTTAAATGTGTAATTGTTATGTGAGGGAATGACAAAACTCAGCAACAGTATATATTTCCTAAGAATTTTGAAAGAATTTAACGTACATAAAGATCTATTTCCGTGTTTAATTCTTTGTACAGATAAGTACTAAAAATTGACTTTTATGTTTTTACTGGTTTGGTACCAATATTGGGAAATATGTTCTTTAGCAGGGTTGCCATTTTTAATCATGTGTTTGTATATAATATTGTGATCAGTAGATAACTAATAATTCAGCAATTAATCGGGGCAAAAAAATGCTATTTTTGAAGTATCAGAATCACCGCAAAGATAATTTGATGCAGTATTAAGAATGGGATGAATTTAGTATTCTGTCACAACATCCTTCAACATGCAGTTTATTCCATTGAGGCTGCCGAATTCATAGGGTGTGGTGACACAATACAAAATTCTTTCCCAAGAATAGGCCTGCTTGTGCAGTATCTTGTGGCTAGAGGAATCTTCAAGATTCGTGATTAGATTCTAAAGTTTGAGCAGAAAATCAGAACTAATAAAAAAGAGAACTTGTAGAACTTGTGCAAATAAATGTGCCGAAACTAATGTGGTTACTATGATATTCCCGACCATACTGTGTGTCAACTGCTTGTACATAATAGTTGCTCTAGTTGTAAATATCGTTAGTGGTGTTCAACATCATTTGTGGGTCGATTCATTGCCTGTCCTTTTTATATATATGTATTTAAAGTAATCCTGTTAAAATATACAAGCAATGCCCAATCTGTGCATGCTGCTAAGGACCTTGGCCCTTTCAACCCAGGTAGATTTTGTATATAACATGTAAGTCAGTGGTTTTGAGATGGCTTCCTAAATAATTGCAGAAGCCATCTCAAAAACCACTGACTTAAGACTAGGCTTGTTTGGACTCATTTGAATGGAATGCATTTTTCATGCGGATTCTATAAATTGGTATAAATGCGTATTTATTAAAACATTTTGGGGGAAAATTGAACCTGAGCAATTGCAGTTGCTTGCAGGACCGATAGGGTAAAATATATGTCTAGGCATTGTATGCTGTGAACTTTGTCTTCTGTTTTCACTGGATATCCTTGGATATCCCTTGAAATCAAGCTTCTTGGCATAAATCTGTTTTGGTATTATTGTTTCTCTGATGTGCTGAGCGCCTTTCATGGCTGTCGCACAGCACCTTGAGCACGTTTCTGTGGATATGTCGTGCATTAAAAAAAATATTCAAATTATATACTGTTAACAAGAAAACTGGTTCCCAAATGAGGAGTCAATTCACTCAAGCACAGTAATGCATGAATTATGTTAAGTAAGGTTTTGTAGTCTTTTGTTGATTGCAAACTGTTTAATTGATGGCATTAATTACGGGTGCATTTGGTTTTAATATCAATTACTGGCTCTTGTCAAAACTCAGTTCAAGGCACCGTTTGTAATCTCTGAAATACACAATACCATGTAAAACTGCATCTCCATGTCAGAGTCAATCAGGCAGGTATTACATAAATTTTCTCCCATAAAAGTAGCTGTTGTGTTTTTAGAGAATATTTAAGTCACAAATTAAATTTTTCATCCTCGGGTTGAATATGGAGTGCAGAATGTGCATACTGGAGAACAGCTCAGTTTTATCAAGATGGAGGGGGGGGGTTTAGATGTGGGATGGTGAAAAAGAAAAGGTTAGTGCATTTTGAATTCCACCAAGCATTTCCTGAGATTCAGATGGTTATTAAACTGTGACTAAGCCAGTGAGTGTTTGAGAGAGTTTAGTCATGTTTGCATATGATGGCCATATGCAGTAATGTTTCGTTATACCTGATTCAGGTGTTGTATAGAAATAAGAGTTAAGTTTATTATTACAGTATAACTGTGTGTAGTTTTCAGTGTACAGTATAGCTAATTCTGATTTGTATTTACAGTTAAAATGCAATATAATATGGCACATTTGTGTTCTATACAGGGTCCAGGCAAAAATGTGGATGTAGTTTGGTTGTGCCCTTCGATGCCTATGTTATGACCAGACGATGGCGGACAAGCTTCATTCGATTTAGGAAATTGCCCAAATGAATCAAAATAGATTATAACAATACAGATTGCAAACCACAAACCGATTTAGGTGCTTTGATGTGGGCAGGTTATGGGCGTTGCCATTTATGACCTTGTCCGAAATTCACATAAATATTAGAACATAACCCCTACAGTGGAGTTGATTTTTCAGC
This sequence comes from Ophioderma brevispina, assembly GCA_023653785.1. Classification (NCBI taxonomy): domain Eukaryota; kingdom Metazoa; phylum Echinodermata; class Ophiuroidea; order Amphilepidida; family Ophiodermatidae; genus Ophioderma; species Ophioderma brevispina. The sequence goes on from JAMKCH010000438.1 coordinate 22,122, forward strand.
TCCAACTGTTTTGGAATAAGAAAATATTGCTTGATCAACATATAAAGAATTCAGTATTTTCGTCAAGATTTCAGGTTTACGTATCAAACCAATGATTGACGTCTAAATTTAGGATTCTTGGCTCAGGCATGAGAATTTTACGACCTTTGCCTGAAGTCCTGCTTAATTTTATACTTTCTCAGACCATTGTGACCATTTTCAAGCGGTTTTTAAAGATTTTTCAGGTTTGTAGTCGGAAGTGGATTCTCATGTCTGTTGGCTGCTTCCGCCTAGTTAGAATAAAACTGACAACAGAGTGAAGGATGCAGCCAAAAACACTAGGGCATTTATTCTGCATTCAGTGGTCTATGTTGATCGGTCAGTATGCAAATCACTGCTTGAGTCAATGCATTGTACTTAGTGCAAAATCGGAGCTCTGGTGCAAAAGCACAACTAACACATTGTCGCACATTGTCAAGGAACAGTTAGAGACCTGTCTAGATTGTTCATAAATTGTCTGTATATTTGTATTGGGGTAAAATTCCTCTACATTATGGAGCATATACTGCCCAATATTTTCCAGCATCATTTTTAAGGGATTTTCAAAAGTACAACCAATTTGAGGTGTCAAATCACCATAAAATGTGTTTCAGTGTCCTCAAATGGGTCCCATGAAGTCATGGTAAAGGGAACACCATTAAATCTTATAAGGCCAATGAAAGTACAATGTATGTTTCCAGGTTAACATTTTTTGCAAATTCATAATAGGCAATATTTTCATTTTTCTTATTCCTAATTTTGAAGAAACGGCCATTTCACAATTTTCAGCTGCTATAATAGCTACAATATTGTGTCAAAACACCAACCATTACATAATCACATTCACAAGATTGATCACAAGAATGGAAAAAGCTTGATATGTTCTTTAAAATACAAAACTCAATGAACTTTTTAGCGATTTCAGCATCTCAAAGCGCGGGAAGAAAATCATAACACGGGCGGGTTAGGGAAAACATAACTAGACTTTCATACGCCTAAGGTGCGATGGAATCCACCAAAGTGCTGGAGTGTGATGTGGAGCCCTGAGGCGACAACACAGTAAATTGTATGAAGGTTGTATGCTTTGGGCAACTTAATAATGATTTACTCAATGACTCAAATTGGCTTGTAATTGCCATAGCAACTGAGCAACCCATTGAAGATAATGTTATGCAGTGTGCTTACAATATTCCGGGTTTCAAAATAGTGCCACTGTAATACTTAAAAAAAATAACTTCGGAAAAATATTTGCTCTTTAAAGTATTTTGGCCAAAAGGTTTTTTTATGTGGCAAATAGGTTAAAAAGGAAAATATGTGTTGAAGTTAAAGAAGGACTTGGTAAAATGTGAAAAGTTTTTTTGGGTAAAACTAAAAGCTTACAAATTACAAGCTCATTACACTGTGAACCAGGATTTTTCAAAATTGAATAATTTATAAGAATCGAGATTTGTATGTGGCTTACAAATCTGTAAGTTGGTATGATTTCAGTTATTTTGAGTGGCCATTGTTGCAGCTGTTGTTTATATGCATTATAACCATTTATGTAGGATACCACTTCTGTCTTGTCATTGTGTGAATGTAAAAAACTTAAATGTTAAAGATTAAACCTTTTTTTTTTAAATGTTACAATTTTTGATTTGTCATTGTAAATAAATGTAGGTTATTTGACAAAGTCATGTTTGCAAATGACCTTTCGTTTAACACTGTACTTTGGTTCTATCTGAGTCAGCCTTGCAGCATTAGAATCCAGCCTTTGAAACTGCCTGGATTGATAGTGGAAAAGTTGTGTGATGAGGTGGAATATGTAAATGGTGGCTGGAGGTAGCTGTGACAGCTCGAGTAAGGTTTGGTTGGTGAGTTATAGGAATGTGGAGAGTTGCTACATTGGAAGGATGAAAGGAACGGTGTACAGGAGTGAGGAAATGGTAATCCCTAAGTGAAAATGAGATGGGGAATTTGAGGACAGACTACTACTACTACTACCATAGAGAGTGATGTGTGGAGTTTAGGGATAGGCAGAGATGCGGACTTGATGCAAGATGTTGGTTGGAGAAGGGAAGATGGTGTAGGTTGTATGGGCCAAGTGTGGAGGGATCACAAAGCGTTTTCTGAGCTTGGGCGTGCGATAATCATGACGATGTTATGTGCCTGAGTCCAGAAATTTGTGCCGGTGTGAGGTTTTTACTGCCAATCTGGCAAGCACTCCACTACGGAGGTTCGGCAGAGGGGCACGAAGCTCCTTAGTAGATCAGGCACATATATGGATGATGAGCATGTTTTTAAGAAGGGCCCTTTAGTTCGGGGTGGGTGGTTCCAGTTCGAGGAGGGGACGACCAAAGAGGACCCCATCCTGATACGCAGTGGCACTTGGTGATGTGGTACTCGGTGGCAAATCCCACATGTGGTACTATGAAGAATTTTAGTAATGGGAAAGACAAGTAGACAAAAATGCAGTTTTGGATGACAGGCAATTGTATACTGTATCAAAACCACAGACACGTTGTTCAAAGTATAAAGCACATGCCTATTATTTGGCTCATATACAGAGGGTCCAATAAAAATCAAACACTTGGGCCAGCCCCCATAAGTTTTAAAACAAAACATATGACTGATTGTTCTTGTTGTATGGTGCGTAGGAGTTGGCTAATGTCTTTGAAAAGTTCATAAAGGTTGACGTCTATTTTAAAAATAACAACTCGAAGTCAAGGAACCGCAGGACCATTCTACCAAAATGAGCGGTAACTACAATATGGCACTGTACTATATGCGGTGCAGAACAAAAAATTTGAAACTAAGACCAACCACCACTTTACTGTTTTTAATGACTGGTGCTGCAAACAAATATTAATATTTCCATTGGCAATAGACAGGTAATAACATGGTTTTTAGACCACTTCATAAGATGGAAGTGCGGATTCTGATCGACAAACACATACTGTCCAAAATCAGGACATGGATTTATTAGAAAGCAATCATCAGTTTGGTGAAGCACACAGAGTTGAAATTAACCCAAGATGGAATATAATGATTAATGTGTTGTGCACGTGGGCAAGGCACTACCTCGCACTGCTTCGTCGACCAAGGATATTCGGGTGGTAGTGTTATGGGTGGATATTAAATCTAAGTGCTGATAGGACATGTGCGCTGGCCGGCTGCCGGCTAGGTGAAGCGAAAGATTGTGACGATTCCGAAGGCAGCGTAATAATAATAGGCAAACAGCGCTTTGTATCCTGTGGAAAAAGCGCGCTATATAAATGTTTTTTTTTTTTTTTCTCGGTATTTATATTGTGTGTTGAAAACATTTTGTTTTAATTTCATAAAGTTCAGAATTAACAGCAAGTGCACACCCAAACACATATACAGTTTGTCATGACTTAGTCATAGTTTTATCTTATATCTTATGTTTAAAATGTATTTTATCAACAAATAGTTAAATGTTTTTATCAGTTTTATAATACGTGTAATACGTAAATGCAGTTATTTGATCCAGTAGAAATTGTTCTGACCCCAAGAATTGTTGGCCAATTAAATGTTGACCTGCACTCAAAAATGTATTTGCCATTCTATTCTCAGGCTTCTCCATTTTGGTATGTAAAATGGGTCCGCTGGGGTTACTTGTTTGTTGAAGCTATGATATTAACGCATGAAATTTCAGGGATATTAGCTAACAGTTCAATCTTACCTTACAACAAATAACAACCAGCCTACCTTTTGTTCAAAATCTATGGCGGCTAGCATAGTGTTGCGTTTATTAGGACACGATGGTTTTTGTGTTATAGTTGTATAAAAGATATCTGGTTATGTTTACTCTGAAACTTCTTGTAAGGTGGCTGTTAAGTAAAAAACTTTAGTCAAATGGCCAGTTTTTAGTTTAGTTTTTTTTCAGTTAATGGCATTAACATGTTTTCTTCCATATATTTTCAAGTTAAAGAAAAAACTTTAAATATATTTATTTTTTCCTCATTTTGTTCATTTACTTTACTATGTACGAAGCTTTTTGAACCAAAAACAATCACATGGGTGAACTGCAGAAGGGCGGGTAATTTCGCATATACGCTATTATAAGAGTTGTCTATTCGGCGCAGCGGCAATCTATAATGAGCGCATCAGAAACGCTTTGATGTATCGATTCGATATGACGTATACCCATGGTAACTTGTATGCAATTGTAAAAGGTTGCCCACGTGAGATGCTTTTGCAAACAGAATGGGATTTTTAATTTCACGATTCTGAGCCTCATAAATTGTTGAATTTTGATAAAGTATCCAGATGAAGTAATTGACCCCCTGGTGCAGAAGGAGTGTGAAGAATAAGAGATGATGAAACGCTTGTGTTGGAAATTAACGCTATATTTTGTAGCGAAACGGGCCAATATTTGGACAAAAAATGTGCGATTTTCATGTGTTCCCTTTCGGCGGATAATTCGTGGTTTCGGTTCCCAGTTAATCGAAATCCATATCAGCAACAGGTAAGAAATATAATAAAAAAAACGTAAATTATTTATCATTTTGAATTTAATTTTTTAGTTTTAATTTTGGTTTTTAAAATCATGATTTATGTCAAACTTTGAACAATCTTGGCGTTGTTCCAAATTGAAACACCGGCTATTGGCCTTTTTGGGCAAATTAATTGGATAAATAGTGCAGAATTCGAAAAAAGGGGAATACCGACCCTAGAACTAGGGACTCTGAATACAAAACGAACAAGGCACATTTTATAACATTTTCTATATTTTTTTGTTAGGGAAACCAAAAAAAAATGAGTGAAAATCACTATTTTTTATGATTTCTCAAAAAATACGTATTTTGGGGAAAAAATATCATATTTGGATTCATTGAGTCATTTCCTTCTCACATATGTTACTTTTATGCATATTGGCAAAAAACAGTTATTTGAATATTCCTGACTTACAGCCACCTTAAGGGCCAGCTTTATACTCGTATCACATATAAACACCTTGCAGTGAGGTCAAAGTATCAGACGAGATAATTAATCCTTGGTATGCCGAGTTGAAATGGATTTAAAAAACTTGTGCATCGCTATCCTTTCATCAAGGCTTTGCGCTTTTATTTTCACAGACCCTGTATATAATATGGCGAGTCTGGGCAAGTCTCGTGCCAGCGCATTTTTATTTGTGTTTTGTTTTTATTTACAGGATAAAATCTTCCGTAAACTTTCCTGGGAACTGATTCGGCAACGTTAGTGGCGCCCGTATGAAATGATTGAGGTCAAAAACAAATGAGATATCTCCGTTATGGCGGGCATTGTTTTTATGTTACTGTCACGCATTTGTCTTCGTTAAAGAAAGGGTTCAGTTGAAAGATAATCTTTGTCATGAACATTCAATTAGTTAGGTATGACTAAATCAATACTGGACACATTATGCTGCACAGAACTAGCCTATTTGCGCAAAGACACCTCGCTCCGCTGGCGAAGGCTCGACACAGCCTCCGGCGATCCTGGTTGAGGCGTCTTTGACAACGACTAGTGCATCTCCCCTCCCCGTGTGTGACCTTTGACTCAGGTCAGAGTCCTTTTGACGACATTTGGTGGTCATAGGGCAGTTCTATGCAAATTTACCTCTAGAGGACCTTTGGGGGACTACGAAACCCTGCAAGCAAAGGTCGACTGTCCTCTACCTTCAATGCCAAATATCAGCCCTATATATCAAACATAACAAAACACAAAGCCGGACAGATGTGGAGAGATCCATTTTTGTGTCGTCTGCAAGAATTGCAGAAGGCACATTGGGATTACTCTGGTCGTATGTCTGTGTATCTGTGTGTGTGTGGGTCTGTGGTCAAAATGTTAAAGGTCCCAGGAAATGAGGTGATAAACCTAATCCAAATCTTTACGGAACATTCCATTCCAATAAACATGGCCAGAAAAAATACACTACCAGCGACATCATTAGTGAAACTATTGATTTTCAGTCAGTGTCATGAATAGATTCACACCAGTCACCTGGAATTTTCTATTACTCTCTGAAAAATCAATAGCACCCCAAATGATGTCATCACCAACCCAAATATTGAATGCTTTCTTGTCCCTCCTTGTAGACTTGACACAAACCACATCTATTCTATTTGCATTTCCTGGGACCTTTAACCCTTAATAAATTGCATGCTGTATAAGTTCCATAAGGGCTACGATGATGTAACTTGGTGGAAAGGAGGGGGCGGGTTGGGGTGACATGTATGTGACCTTGGTGACCTCATGTGACCTTTGGTCTATTCACAAACCGCGACGGCAGACAACACTCGCGTATTTTTAGTATCTAGGGCATTTCTATGAAAATGACCTCTAGATGACCTTTTGGGTCACTCTGAAACCCTGACAACAAACATTCAACTGTCCTCCCGGCAAATATCAGCCCCATATGTCACAGCATAATGAAATGCCAGACAATCTCAAATTTCAGTAGTAAAGATCTTGTGACTTGGGACTGGTAACGCCCAAATCCGCTATTGGGAAAGAAATGTTAAGACTTGTTGAAATATCTTGCTGAACTCATTGAGTAGAAAACTGGTTGTATGTATAATGAGAAAAACACGAAATATGATTAGAATGTTTTCAAACATTTATTTGCAAATTGTAACAAAACTGATCAGCAATACATACTTTTCGGTATAAAAATTATTACAGGCATCCAGTTATTAAATTACATTAACACCATGGAATGTGTAAACCTTGCCAACAAGGATAATAAATTATGATTTCTAACAATTCATACCACCACATGTGGTGTTTTTGTACTTAAAATCAAATGAAGGCACTGATTTCAAATAGATTGCTTAAATAGCACTTGTTCTTGTCTGATTTGATTTTATTTCTGGAATGGGAAAAGTAGTAAATCAAATAATGGAGTCTGGTATGATCGTAAGATAAGTTGTTCCAAGTCGGGGCCCAGGTATGCAAGAGCAGGAAATTGAAGTTGTCCTTTTTATTATTAAAGGTGCAACGAGAGATTCCACATATCTGGTGTCCCTAAAAAAATCAAAAGTTCTGATTTTTGCCCTGATGTAAAGCTTTCTATAAAAAATATCACCATCTGAACTTTAGGATTAAGCTGATAGTGGAGGGTGAAGTTCGTGTTAATTGTTGGCAACCACTATAAACGCATACTACTGGGGCTGACTATTCAGAAAAATGATGTTGCCATTTTTTCGTTGACCTTTAGTGAACTTGACACAAGGTAAAAATGGTCATACATCGTCCCAAGTATATCTATCTTGGTACAAAAATGTGGCAAATTTCACAAGGAACATTGCATATGATATTTATTTTGTTATTTGACCTTTCGTTTTCTTGTTATATGCAAATAACCTAATTAGAGACAATAATATGCATAAAATTGTCTTTATGCAGACCCCAGTCCTGTCCAAAGCAAAAGTTGGCCTCAAGTTTTTGCACAATGCAGTCATCTGTAAACACTCTGCTTGAATGTAAAATGAGAAATGTTTCTTTGGTACAAATTGTGAAATTTCTAATTTCGTATAGGAGCAAATACGAAATCAGTCTGTTTTACATGAAATATAAGCAAATCAAACTCACTTTTTTCTATTTGACGGACATATTTGTAGCAAATACAAGTAAGCAATCTATGAGTGCTAATCTATTTAAATTACTATTATGACACAATATTTGGGTGCCAAAATCTCTCGTTGCACTAAGATAGGTGCGTGTTCCGATCACTTTTTGGGACCCCCGATTTTACCCGGAAGTAGTCTCGAATTTGATATTATCAGATGAAGGCCGTATTTTTCTCATGCGGTCGTCCTGAATTTGAGCCCCGAATCCATTTCATTCCAAGATATAATACAAAAAACCGCCGTTTAGAAAAAAAAAAAAAACAAAAAAAAAAAAAAAAATGGCTTAACCACGTTTTAACAGTATTGAATAGGGTTTGCCATGCATTATTGGTTACAATCAAAACGCAAGTTTGTTTCCCACGGTTACTTGATGGGGTTGTATGTGCAAGTGACAGTGGCTTCATATCAAGTAGAGACACAACACATAAATGGAACAACCACCTTTAAGGGCAGTGTGGCCAGCAATCAAATAACACATTCCCATCATAACTTCTGCACCATCTTTTTCAAACCACATTCCTTTTCATAATTACAATTCTTGACAAAAAAATGGGGTTCGTCTGGCGAGTTCAGTATTTGATTTATATTTACACAATTGATCTTGCTTTTGAATATGTAACTGTGGATGGTTTTAACTGTTGACCATAACCATAGGCCAGAAGGAACAGGCTACCACTTTAAAATAATTCAGTTTCGACAAAAGCAAAAATTTCTTTTATCCGATAGAAAATGCTATTTTCAAAGGTCAACTTAAAGGGCGGTCTCAGATGTTCGGAGGAGGGGCCCTCAATTTAAAAAAGTGTTTTTTTGCAAACACAATCTTGTCCATATACTAATCATTGGGTGAAATAGCTAAGCTCAAAAATCAGTCTTTCTACGGAAAACCACAACTTCGTTATAAAATCTGGATCAGGAATTTGTTATACACGATATCATATGGTACTATTATACAGGGGTTCTCAATAGGCGGCCGGGCCAAATCCGGCCCGCCAGTCTTGATTTTTGGCCCTCAACTTACTCTAAAAATAAAAATGGAAACATAAGAACTTCAGTGTATTTGGCCCTCAAATAGGAACTTTAAATATGTTGGATTTCTCTGGGCCTTCAGCTAAAATAATTAGAACCCCCTGTATTATACTATACATACATGTTAAATTGCAATCAAAAAAAAAAATATTCATCCCAAACTTTGGAATGAAGCCTTTTAGGCGACTATATTTAGTTTAGATGGACTATTTTTAATGAATAAACACACACACCACCAAAATCGTAATTTTTTAAATCTCTGAGTCAGCCTTTAACCCATTCTTGAGGTCTGTGGGCCAATTTTAATTTAAAATTGCAATTAAAAAATTGTATGGTTTTTCTTTTTTTAATTTTAACGAAAATGACAAAATTACATGGTCATCCAAAGGAGGTAAACCTGCAATGAAATAAACTTTCATGCTTGCTTCTGACATAGTCTGGAGGTAAGTAGGCTTAACACCTTTATTGCCAACTGGGTCCATTTGCACCCAGAGAGGGAGGCACTGTATATTTTAAATGTCTCTTTTGGGAGCTGGGCTGGCAGATAATAACACAAATCTAAAGGTGTGGGTGTTATGTTGTAAAAGACTATGTAAACATTCTTTAAAAAAGCCACTGCCACTAATAAGAATTTTAGATTAGTCGACTGCCCAGGACTGTTTTGCTAACTCATTGTTAGCTGCAGGTTACAAAGGGAGAGTGTTATGCAATATTCAACCTTGGGTTATGAATTAACTGTAAACCTAGATGCAAAAAACAGACACATGTAGGACACCCATCTAGAGGTAGAGGTGTTAAGTAGGGGGGAATGTAGTGCACAGATCTCATGTGTAGAGATTAACCGATTCCAGGGTTTCCTTTGCCGATCCGATGCCCGATACTTTTGGTCGGAGCGGCGATCCACCGATCCGACGATGGTGTGTCCCATATGTTACAAGTTCCGATGAGGGGTATTTAGACGAAAAAAAAGGTTATCTTTTACTTACCAGAATGTTGTTGGTAAAGTAAAGTACCGCAATCATAAGCGGCATTGTAAATTCACGCAAAACAACAACCTGCCTGAGTTCATCAGAATATCAGACCATATGCTCATTTTTTAAATTGAAGATCATTTAATTTTAATTGCATTCAAATATGATGCGTTCAAGTTTAATAAATCCAAAACTTTTTGTTACAATTAGACCGTAGCGATCGACCGGCCTTTACGTGCCGTCCATCCCCAGGTCAGGCTGTCTACAATGTGCTAATATGCCGGACAGGTGACAAAGGACATGTGCGGGTACGACTCTATAGTACTGCAGTTAATGGCGGTAAATGGCGAAAAATTATTTTATAAAATTCTTGTTTCGCAAGAAGAACAATTTACAAATCAATTGTATTCCCATTCTCATATTTGTAATTATTTTTTTTATGATTTTCCAAGTCATTTCTTTAACAGATTTTTGTCACGGTAAGTATACCCCCCCCCCCCCCCCCCCCCCCCCGCACTCAATTCAATGACGTAAAGGGGATTCCCCGGGAAAACAAGTGTCTTAAGTCAACAAGGACAGCTACAGAGCATAGCATTGCATGAGCTGAACCTTGTACCTCGCGCCTCGCAAGGCTGAGAAATTCATTGACCTTGCTGCTGATGATCCTTATTCTTTTATGTATTTCAATAATAATCAATATGAGAGATGGATAGAGTCACGTGAGTGTGCAAAATTGGATAAAATTGTGAAATTTTGGTACACAAAAGTCTGAAAAAGTACTTGTGGGCAAAAAAAAAAATCAAAATTTTTACCGGAAAAAAGCACACCTCTCTCACTACAGTCCCCTGCTAAAGTGCCTTGTTACCCAGTGTGTAGACTACTCGAGGGTCAGGACTCGAGTCCGGACTCGAGTCCTATTTTGAAAGAATCGGACTCGGGCACCAGGGGGACTCAGACTCGGACACTCAGGACTCGAGTTCTGGGCGGGAATCGGCCCGAGTCCTTCAAAAATTTACATTTTTTCGCTATCAAACTTTCAATTTGAGGCGATTTGAATTGAACTTCCAATACTTGCGCAAGTTGAGCTCAAAACAATCAGAACAAGAAAAAAAAGTGACGATGTAAATTTAACAAGTTACCGACTACGATGATCAATATTGCAATCCATCCCAGTGTTTTCGGTTCCTTCCACATAAAGTATCTATCGAAACCTCTCTTTCCAACCACACTTATCGACTCTATTCAATTTATTTTGTACCGTTTCGGTTGTTAATTCTAGTTTTAGTAATGATCCAAGAAATTTAAATCCTTTCATTTTTACGCCCAAGAATATTATCGAATTTTAGACCTATGTGTGTATTGTGTTTGACGGCTAGGACTTCCGGGTTGCCAAGCCGTGTGGGTGAATTTTAGACAAGCGAATCTAGCCTGCCCGAACGTCCATTCATAGTTTAATAATCCTAATGCATATTAATGAGTCACTGCACTCCACTTCCAGACGTATCAATCAGATGATTACACATAGTTATGGTTCGAGATCAGCGAAGCATGCAAGTCTGTGATTGTGGTGTACGCATATCGCATAGGGGTGTATAAGCAGCAGTAGTTTTAATGTTGAATTGCAAAACCACTAAAGCTGGAAGCCATATTTCATTTTCATTTTACTATGGACTACTACATTACGGTAAAAACGGCCCAAAAACCTTTGAGAGTAGGTCGACAAGATTTAAAATAGCACTAATAATTTTTTTTAAAAAGGTTGTTTTTTTGTTTTTGAGTTGCTCAAAACCTTATTTTGTATTCTTGTTTGTTTAGGCATAGGCCTACCGTCACGGTCTCATACATGTTGCGTGAGCACTCAAGTCTCATTTTTAAAAAATATCACATCTTTATTTTCATTTCCTGAATATAATCACAAACGAAAACAATCTGTACTTAACCACTTTGTTTTCATTGTCAAAGTTAATTTCCAAAATCCGGGCACAAAATCCCAGATATGGTGCAATGTGTCTCACAAAGACAAAAAAATAATTTGTACTTTTTAGAACGTTTGTTTCCTTTCACAATAATTTTCTCTGAAATTAATTTCCAAAATCCCCGAATATAATCACAAAGTGAGAATCATGAATTCTTTGGGTCAAACTAATTGGCTAAACAGGCTGTTGATGGGCCTGGTTGCTGGGTTTGAGCAGGATTACATCAACAGATTGTAACTTAGCCAGTGAAGCAAAGGTGCATACCTATGCACACACTGTCCAATACGTCCGCCCGGGGAGCGGGAGTGCTGTGACTTATTATTATGCATAAGGTTATTATACTATGAATGGAACGTAAGGGCAGGCTAGATTCGCTTGTCATTTTAGGCAACCAGTGAACCAGATTCAATTCGGTCATCCCTGCAATATTGATAGCGTCCATGCCATCACCGAAGCAGCCGTTTGTCGATTCTATTTCCAAGTTTTGAATTGTGCAACTTGTTATAACTCAATATTGTCATAGTTATGAAGAGTATCTACAAGCACAATGTCAGCTCTGTCCCGTGTAATCAGGTTTGGCTACAAGACCAATACATTATATGGCCCTAAGGATGATGATCGTGTGGTGGTGGTGAAGGTGATTTGATTGATGAAGATTTTCAATTACAATTTTTATGTGTTGCTTTTCAGATCCTTTGAGAAGGCATATTTACTAATAAGAGTGACTAAAAAAATGGACAATCAGAAAAAAAAATGTGCATTTACTAATTGTTGAATTCAATAAAAATTTGAATTTGGACGCAAAGGATCAAAGGTGTTGGTATGAAGTTGTTTCATGAATTACTTCAAGCACTATAAAAACTATCTGCCTCCGGTTGCTGTAGGTTCATGGTTCTCTTCTAAACAAACAATAGTAGTCGAATTGTTATTCACTTTATCTTAAAAGCAGAACTTACTGATCATAACTTCCCCATTATGAACTGTTTTCGTATCTTTTAGAGTTTCTTTATGAAGTTAATCCCACTTTAAGAATTTCATATCTGTTCAAATGTGAATAACTTAGATTTATCTAGGCCTAATTCTTTCACCGTGTTCACTCAACCAGAAAGTGGCACAAACTTTTTGATTTTGTCGTTCCGACCAGTAAAAACTGGAGTTCTCTCTCGATTGAAACAAGCAATGAGATGTGAAAACAAAAATCCTGGAACAGTCTGGTCTTTTCTCTTTAATGATGTACAAAACGACTTACTTATGTTGAGATATAATATTTTTAAAAAATCTGTTTTTTATTGTACATTTTTTTCAGAGTCAGGCAGTATAAAAAACAAATGTGATGAAGGCTCAGTATTTTTGTCATTGCTGTATTTTCGTTTATGCAACATTTACCTCTCTGAAGGTGCTTTGTTATTAACACATTTCCCCCCCATGTTCAAGGAGGGTATTTGTCAACTTTGATCCCGATTTAAAACTTAATACCAGGAAAGTTTCAAGGACTCGGACATTGAGGACTCGGACTCAAGCACTTGGGATTCGGACACCTGGGACTCGGACGAGAGGGACTCGACTACAACACTGGGTACAATCCTAATCTTATCAATATGTTCTGCAAAGCACTGAGCAAGTTCACTGCCACCCATAATTCACAATACAATTCAATATATTGTTTAAAAACCTTCTAGTGTTACACCACCTTCGAATTGCCCTACCGAAGGATCTTCTAGATCATTCATTTAATGGAAGACTGATATATGGAATCAAATTTATCTATTTCTTCTATTCATACTGAACATTTGATTCACTTCTAAAAGGATTTTTGTTGAGTACTGTTAAATAACCTGAGGTATAACATTTTTAAGGCCATTTTGGCATTTGGACTCAGAAAATATCAACATTGTGTTCAAGGCTGATATTAAAACATTGTTAGATTTAAATAGCACAGATGACAAGGAACATACTGGGTTAAAATCCAACATACAAGTGGTTCATATCAACTTGATGGCAACAAGACTATAAGACTTATCAAAAAGTGGTTCTCAAAAAAAAATAGTGTCGCCTGCTTCATCACAATTACCTTCCTTCGTTCTACTTTAAACTTGACCTAAGACATATTATCATATTGAAGGTTCCCATATTGCGTTGTAGGGCCCAAGTTTGGTTGCACTTCAACTTTTGAAAATTTTTCAAATTATGCATTTGATGTTGTCAGCAATTTTTTATAACTTGGCCTATTGCATGACCTTTGACCTGGTTGTGGACCCTTGACTCAACTATATGTGAAGGTTTACAAGGGGCATCTATGATCCAAGTTTGTGGCAATTGGACTTGCTTCTTGGAAAATTTTCTCTGAAATATGCTTTGAAAATAAAAACGCAGACAGTCACCAGGTGCTCCTGTTAAATCCTACAGGGCATAAAAAAATGCATGTTTGCCGTAATGGAGGATAAAATAGTGCGCCTGCGTATATTCGTAAAAATGATACAACATGCTAATATTTTTGTCATGAATTAAAAAACAAAAAAAGTGTTTTATTTACTTGAAGTTGTTTTGTGTCATCATTGTAAAAAAAATATTAAATAACAATATGGGTTGGTGGCCATAGTTTTTTATGGTTGGTTCGGGTTATGACAAAACAAAACAAGTTCTATAATTTGTTTTGCCTGAACAGGGGCATCTATTCTCTGTAATTCTGCTGTCGGATTGTAGGGAATAATTTGCCCATTTGGGAAGATTTGAAGGATTTGCTATTTCATGTGAAAATGCGTGATTAAGTAAAATCAAGAAGGAATTGCAGACATGAAAATTGTAAATAAAGTCTCTGAATTCAGATATTTTTAGTGCTCGGGAAAAAATCTGAATTCAGATGTTTGTTGCCCAAATTCACCAATTTTATTTTTAGTCCATTTTGGGTCATTTTTTAAAACCCGTTTTTTAAGATAAGCTCACCAACATGCCTGGCATTGGTGAAAATTGTCACTTAGTCTCTTTTTTCCTGGGATAGAATTGTCCCGGAATTTGGAGAAGAATCTGGGGATCAATTCCTTCCTGATTTCGGGGAGAAAGACACCCTGTCCAGAGAATTATCATATACCAGAAAATAAGGCTAAAATGTCTCAAAGTTGCTTCCACACATTCGTTTTACAGCAAGTGACCTTTTTTCTTTCAATTTTCACAACAAAATCTGTAAAAAGTTTTACTTTAAACCAAGGAGAAACAAAACATTTCATATACATTAGAAAAGAAAAGGCTTTGAATAGTTTGTTTTTTATGTGACCTAAATTTTACTGGGTGGGAGAGTGACAAACACATAAAAAGTGGGGAGGACTCAAATGCATTCCAAATGGATTTTTTATTCAAGCTGAACATACTATCTTTTTAAGAGCCCTACGGGAGGGGTCCATTTCTAGGTCAAATCCTTTTGAGCTACAGGGGCTACTTAGGCAATGTTAACCAAGTAGCCCTCATAGTGCATTTTACCATAGGCCAAAATTTCTCATGGGGCCATTTTGGACAACTGTAGGGCTAAATAGCCCTTAAGCGCCACATATTTTGATCCCCTGGGGCCGTGGATTGCAGGAGCTGAGAGGGTAGAATACTAACAAAATTGTAAGCAATAGGGGACACAAAATAATTCAACAACGGGTCATGAACTTTTAAATGTTAAAATTTCAATAAAATCAGGGGGAATACCACATGTTGTTTAACAGCATGGGACTCTAATTTTTAGCTGAAAAAGTGTTTATCCTCCAATCCGCCTTTGGCATAAACAATGACCACTCCCATACAGGCGTAGTCCTCACCACCTGTGATATGAAACAGCAGTGGCCGCGGTAACAACATCCATTAATGAGTCATGGAGTAACGTCATAGACTACTGAAATTCTTGGTTTTAATGCTCATTCAGCTGATGTAAAATAAAGACTTTCTGTTCAAACGATTTTACCCATTTGATGGGGTATGTCAGTCTCCCGGATCCCCTGGACCACAGACAGGAATAATTGCAGAGCCATTATCTTGTCCAGGAAAGATGGAAATCCCCATTTGGCAATAATTTTTTTGCAGAGTTAATGATTTTTTGAAAAAAATGTTTTGTTGAATTTGCAATTTTTGGGGTCAAACTTATAACTTTTTGTTTTAAAGCATGAAAATCTGAATTATGCCAGTCAATTGCAGATGCAGATAGTATAGTCATACCATTTTTATTGAAAATATGCAAATTAGCTTATTAATATTCATAACCTGCCCAAAAAATATACAGTCACTATCTCATCATCATGTGCTTATCACCAGTCATGTTTGAAGTTTGGATTAATGATTTCCTTCGGCTCTGTAGTACCCATTCAGATAGGCATCCATCTAGACAGGCATCTATCCATTTTTATGATCCTCTTATGATCACAAACATAAAATCATACATACTTCCTTCCCTCTTGTCCAGAGAAGTCATTATCCCACCCTAGCCTAAAGAATTAAAATTGATATCACGCTGCTGTATTGGACCTTTTAGTGTAAGTGCTTCCTACAAATCATCTTTTTTCCCATCCGTACCATTAAATTGAGGTGGGGGTCTAAAAATAAAATCACTAACAGCCTTTTGTCATGCCAAAACTTCTGTGAATGAACCCTTCATAATATCCCCCACCTTCTATTAAGCATTCTATTCAACAAGTGTTTGAAAATCTGAACATTTACACCTGGAAGTACCTTTTCCTCACTTTTTTGACGCAAAGTGACATAGCCGTCATGTCCAGTCACAACGCTAATCAGAAGTGCCATTAGATCATGGGTATGTTTGATGATTGTCCAGGGTTGCCAAAAATTATCACCAATTCGCGGGCTGACTCGCTAAAGTCGCCCAACTCAGGGTTCGGAAACTTCCGGAAGAAACCTATTTCTTCCGGAAGAATGGAAAAACTGGAAAAATGTGTTTTCTTTTCCAGTTTCTTCCGGAAGAAACTGGAAGAACTGGAAGAAATGGAAGAAACTGGAAGAAATAAAAAATGGTATATGACAACATACTAAATTAACAAAAGACCATAAAATTCATCCGCTTTGCACTTCAATCAGAAAGGCGCTACTTTAGTAACTTTAAATTACAATTTTTTTTTTTCAAAATTAATTTACAGTTTTATAGCAATGTTATAATACCTTGCAAGTATATAGTCAAATTTGTTCACAATTTTGTTTGACTTGCTATCAAATATAAGGATGATAATTGTTACTATTTGCCAAGTCTTTCCAGTGACATTTATACTTCACCGTTGTAATTTGTAGATGCAAACAATGAAACAGCTGTTAAAATCTGTATGGGCTTAATTGTTTAATTTTAAAATACAAATCATAAAATTAGGCAACCATTAAGTTTCTTTTGTTGTACTGCTTATAGTGGGAGAACCTGGGTTAAGGAGACTATACAGATTTTTGAAGATGTTCAAGTCCTTTACAAGGCACTCTGCTTGGCCTTGTCTGGTGAAAGTGAGAACATGTTTGTTCCTGTATTTTTTTAAAATTTTAGGCCTGTGAAATAATGCGGTTTGATTTGCAATTGCATGGGGTAGGTAGGGGGTCCCTGAATGGTTATTTGAATTATTTAACTATACTTTCATTTCACTGTATAATATAAACCGAACGATAACTTGCTTTAAAATGAAATTTTTAAATGACTTTTTTTAGGTTTCTTCCGCTTTTCAAGTGGAAGAAACTGAAGAACCTGTTCTTCCCAGTGGAAAAAACCGCGGAACAAAAACGCGGTTTTTTTTCCGCCTGTGGAAGAAACTGGCGGACCCTGCCCAAACTTGAAATTAGGGAGTGTTTTAAACCATACTTTTTTGCGTTAATATCATTTTTGAACTCGATCTCAACTACTAAGGTGTAAAAACACGCGCAAAGACCAGGTCATCTATGGGGCTCATCATGTATCTTTGGCGGGAAAACTGCAGAAATTGGCTGGCCTCGCCCATTATTTAGTTTTTCCAACCTTGGCACATTATCGCCCATATGACACTCCATCACCCTTTATTTCTCATTAAAAATGTAAACAGTCACATGACTTTGGTGAACAATTTCATAGTAACTTAAAATATTTCAAGGTAATATTTTATAATACACAAAAACACAAACAGACAAAAAATATAGAAATATTTCACTAAATATCCCCGTCATTAATGACAACTTCTCTTGACACAGTATAGGTGATCCCCTCAAATGCAACATATTGCAATAATTTACATTTGTCATGGGCCGTTTTGTTGTTTTTTTGGTCCCCCGTCTATGAAGCTGTGCAGACGCATTCCGTATGTAACATCATGCCGACCATATCTGTCAGTTTCACAGATGACTGCCCTCTACTTCTAATATCAGACAGAAATGGATGCGTTGAGTGCCGCCTCTGCAGAAATTCTTGTTTCTGGATTCAAATCCACAACCGGGCCAGTAGATCGTAAGCCGAATCTGGGAATGACCTTCAATTACTCTTTGACCTCTTCCTATGTCC
>JAMKCH010000439.1:0-101192 GCA_023653785.1 Ophioderma brevispina
GTATTTGTTTATAATGTAAAAATCGCTGATAGTGACTTTTAAGGAGAATCTTTGGCAAATTGCTATCCCTTACGTCCCTAAAGAAAAATGACTACCAACCTGACTAATCCAGCAAAAAAGGAGGTAGCTTTATTTGTGTTGTCAGACTAGATTATTTCCCGCCCCCTAAAACACAAGTCAGGGTTCGCACATGATATTTGAAAAGTGTGGTAAAAAGGCATTTGGGGGATTTAAAGGAGAAAAATGAAGCCATCTTTTGGCAGAAAAATGTCTAAGATACTTTCCTATTTTAATCTTTTTGTATACTATTTAAATAATCATTCATGATTATTTGTGTCGAGTAAACTAGGGCGTAGAAATTCCGAACGCCATCATAAATTACATGTCATACTTTGTGTAATTCAGACTGAGTTTGCGGAGAGTATTATTTGTCATACCACTAGAGAATGCAGAGAATATTATCATATAACAAACCCCATACATTCAAGCACACCAACCCTTATCAAGAAATGTTTTTAAGATAAATGTCAGAAGTAAAGGGGGTATCCCGGTCCTAATGGGATTTTTTTCCACTGCAAAAAGTTAGATATTGTACTATGGTAATAACAATAATGCGGTAAGTCTCGGCTTTGAAATACTTTTAATTTTGGACTCAATCCGACTTCTCGGTTCCGAAGTTTGGTCGATCAAAGTTATGGCGACACACACTCGGCTATAAAGCCACTTTGTTATATACTTCACATGTATTAATAGTTCCAACCAGTGGATAATTAATACTATTGACACAAACTAATAATATGCTATGGGGTGTGTTTCATTTTAAGTTTTTATTTATAAATAAAATGGTCAAGATTAAATATAGGCTCCCTTTTAATATACTTCGATGCATTTTTTTTATTTTTTGCTTTTTTTAAGTTTTTTATTTTTTTCTTATTTAAACAAAATTATTTTAAAAAATAAATAACAACAAAGTAATAAATGCATCATTGTTTATCAAACTTTGATTTGAAAATAGGATAATTAATACTACATATAAAAAATGCAAAACAATTACATAATTCATGTATAATACGCCACATCACGCAGCACAACATTAAAGCCAATCTCAGTTCGTAAAAGTGCACAATAGCAATTTTTCAAATAAACGAACATAAAAACCAAAAAAAGGTATATGAATGAAATCTTAACAGATGTTAATAGAGATTTAGCGTATAAAACCATCTCTTCCATTTTTTTTTTGTACAAATGAACCACTCAATTAAGGTCTCATTGCCAATACATAACTCTTGAACATACGGAACTTGACTTGGGGAAAATGTCTAATCTACGATGCTTGCAAACTATTTATTTTTTAATTTGTTGTTTTCTTTTTGTATATTTTTAATCCTTGTCTACCTTGAGTACTAAGTACATACAATATGTCGGTTTCTTATTTTTTTTAATCCACTATAACAGGACAAACTAAGTTTATTCCTGAACCTCGCGCTTTCGTTTATAAGTTAGAGTGTACTGTTAGAGTGGTAAACCACACATATCTTTCTATTTTAAAAACATTTAATCGGCCGGGGCGTCACTCTATATGGTGTTCTGGTGTGTTCTCTTCACGAATGGCATATTTCCTGTATGATATTTGAAAATGTGGCTAGTATACGTTTGTTAGGTTTATGTGCAACACTAATTGTTGCCAACACTCCAATGGTTTAAACATTATAGATTAATAGATTAAACGTCCTCTCAATAACGAATTGGATGTGAAGTGTTGAAGAAGGTGTATTTATTTGTTCACTCATGTTGCTCTTGTAATATTTTTTTTTTAAATTTTTATTACTGTATAATTTCAATCAGCTGATTCATCAATACCATCCAGTTATCATTTAATACATAATACAAACGAAAGTTTTGTCATGAGCTTAAATGATTTCTCGTCGTCCTTATTGGAAAACAAACCACTTGCATTGCTTGAAATTTAAATTGGTCAATAAATATACTGTCCCAGTTTGAACAAAAAAATCATCTTATTTTGCAAAACGAAACTGTGTTTTTAATTTTTTGTTTGGCATTGGCATGTCCTTTCGATAGAATTTGCCTATCAAAATGATTAAGTTTACGCATGATGCGCTCTTCTTCAGTGACCATTCCAAATAATATTTGAATTTAAATCCTTAAATTGACCGGGAATCCAGTTTTGTTAAACATCCATTTTTGTAGTTCAGCCATAAAAGGTTCTACTGACTTTGCGCTCTGTCAAATCCAGTTTTTAGTAGTTCCTAGCCATAAATGTTCGCGCTCTGGTCAATGATTTTCGATTTTTCACAGCAAGTTAACTTATTAATTTCTTTTACCAATTAGATGTAATATAGATTTGTTGCACGAATCTATTATTTATAAATTCGTGTACTGAAACCCGCGTAGTTTTACATCTAGAGTGTATTTCAAAGATACCAAGCAATACATTTCCAAGTTGCGTCCCAAAAATGTTACATTCAATTTGTTTTCCCATTCAGGTATCCCGAATCCTGTCCTCCTAAAGTTTGCTGAGAATTTAAATAAATGTAATGTCCGACAATATTGTCATTGCATCATCCCATTTATGTTTATTGAGATTTCATGTAGTATAGCCTTTTTCCATCCGTTTACATTTTGAATTGATTTGATGCAAAAACTTTACGTTCCAAACAACCCCAGATTATCACGGAGGACATTCCTACTCAGTTAACTTACTAACTTAATGATCTATCTTGCCCTGGACGGGTCCGGGGGCGAATCCCCTGAAGGCTCTCGATTTTAGCAAGTTTGAGTACCTTCAGAAGGCTCTCATTTAATACTACAAGGCCGACGGCCCGTGACAGTGGTCACTTTTCATTTATTCCCCCCCCCCCCCAACGTCATTTCAGCGGCCTCTGAGGTGACGCCCGGGGCAACTTGCCCCCCCCCCTTGCCCTCCCCAGCTACTCCACTGATGGACCCCCTTTCATGTTAATGAGTTAATGCTGCTGCTGTATTTTTACAGGGTCTCCGAGTTCTCGAATTCGCCTGTTCCTGATGCGAACAGCGTGGAATCTTCAAATAGGAGCAGTTGAATTGAGATTAATCACGACTGGTATTCCAATTTGTCGCGGAGTTCAACAAGTTTGGGGTAAGAAGGAAGCCAGAGTGGCATGCCAACAGCTGACGTTCCAAAGAGGATGGCCCTGTAATCTAAATCGGATAGATACTGGTGGAATACGTACGCGTTTAGATAATTTTGAATGCAAAGGTCGTTCGTAAGCATTTAAAAATTGCTGTATTAGCAGTTTGCCTGCTTTAAATACTATTAACATGGTTTTGTATAGCGGACAATGCAAAGCCTCTATGCCAAACTATAAAAATAGGGAACTAATCCTGGATACTTTTTAGGGTTTTTTCCAGGGAACTGAAGGTCTGTGTAGCAAGAAGGTTGGAAAAAAATATAAGCCTTCAACTGATTTTTTAAAAGATAGTTTCCTAATATTTGAGGAAACAACATATCAAAAAGTCACCAAGGGTCCCTTGGCTAATTGAGGAATAATAAACTACCAGGGAGAAACAGAGTGAATATCATCTCCTCCAAGAAATTCGCTTCGTGAATCTGTAAGAGAAGCTGCAAATAAAAGGTTTTTGAACACTTATTGCTTTGTTCCGCACAAAGATGGGGTAACTTCCTATTTTGAAGCAAGGCAAAACTGATGAATTTAATCCTACACAACTCTTTGAATTCGCCGAGCCAGGGATAACATATGAAGCAATGGGACCTTCACTTCATCAATATCATAAGGCCACCGCCAGCTGATGAGGAAGAAGGACTTCAACTCCCTTTCAGCAGTCAGGCGCCGCTTCTGTTTGAGGACATTTCAACTGTAGAAATACAGCGTGTGGATACTCATCCAACACAGACGATGGCGGCAATTGCAGCTCATTTTCAATGTTGTTAGCAACTCAACCAAAACATGAAAGGAAATTGATCATAAGGACTGCAAACCACAAACCAATTTGGGTGACTTTGATGTGGTTCAGGGTATTACCATGACCCACATACGACCGGCCCTCGTCCATTATCCATACAAAAAAGTCAGAAGTAACCATGGTAGTGCAGTTGTTTCTTCAGCCCAACGGTTTTGGAATAGTAAATATTCCCCCCCTTGACAACATATAAAAAAAATCAGATTCGTTTCTCAAGATTCGCTTTAAGTGGCGACATCTAAAATTGGGATTTCTTGGCACGCTCCCTGCTCCAACCTCTAATCTCCTTAGATTTATTTGTAAGTCTATAGGTGACTGGAATTAGTGCAAAACCTTTTTTGGATTTAAACCAATTTAAATCCGTGGAAAGGCTTACTTAAAATAAGTTCTTTTGATTTGAAAATAACCTTTAAATGAGTAAAATCTGTTTATAAATCTTTTTAAAGATTTATATTGGAATCTAAAGGAATTTTTTAATACCAAAAGGTTTGTCACAATTCCGTCACCTTAACTTTTAAAATAAATCTAAGGAATAAAGGAAAAACATTGACCAGAATGGCAAAGCGACTCTTGAATGGATTGACGTCCAAGACCCGGCTCCAGACTGCTGTTGATAGTAAGGATTCCACTACGGTCTACTCAAGAAGCCATGGGTATGGCACGCTCCACTATCAAATCATGGCGAGTTTCATGCGCTGTATATCGAGTTTACCGCGCCGTTATATCGAGTTGTACCCGTTTATGTCGAGTTTACCAGCGCTGCCTATCCATTTGAACTCTATGTGAAGAAATTCATAAATCATGTCTAGATAAATCATTGTCCCAGAATAAATTTTCATGCCGAGTTTTTAAAAAAACTGGACATGATTTTTTTCAAACATGTGTGTGGGCAGGAAAAACTCATATGTAATTTGAAAGGTCAAATGCAAAACATCATATGTGCAACTTTGGTAAACATGGGGACAAATCAACCTATTGTTCAGTGTTTGGTCAAATCAAGTTGGTGAAAATGATGAGGTGATGTTTAAAAAGTACGCAAGATTTATTATTTAAGTATTTGCGATTACTTTGCAAAAACGGACAATATCGCCAAACAGGTCGTTTTGTCAGTGTACCGAAAAATGCACATAGGAGGTTTTACTCAGAGGTAAAAATGAACATTGAGGTTTTTCCTGCCCAACAACGATATGTGCCAAACTGACATGATTTTTTTCTTCAACATGAGCAACTCGACATTGATTTTTTTTCTTCAACAGTGATCAAACTCGACATGATTGTTTTACACATACACCAAAAATTCATGTCGAGTTGTCCTCATGTTGAGAAAAAATCATGTCGAGACTTTGAAACTGGCATGTTTATGTCAACCTCACATATAGAGAGTAAAAATCGGTGCAAGAGGGCAAACTGGACATATAGCGCGTGGAACACTCGAACATATAACGTGCACACGTCGACATATGCGAGAAAACGCGATACACAGCGCGTGATGAAAATCGACATGCGCGGGAAAACTCGGCCATGATTGATAATGGAAGCGTAAAAACTGGACAGGATTTATGTCAAACTCACCATATAGAGAGCACAATCGATGTATAGAAGGGCAAAAACTGCGACAAGATAAGCGCTGTAAAACTCGACATATAACGCTGCACACTCGAAATGGCGAGGAAGGCAAACTCGATACACGGCGCGTGAAACTCGACATTGCGCGGGAAAACTCGCCATGATTGATACGTGGAGAGTTGCCATACAGGGGACATCGACCTGTCCCGACCTGTCAAACAGTCACCAGCGACATTCGATGGCACGCTCCCACGTATCAAATCATCGGAGTTTTCCCGCGACATGTTAGAGTTTCAAGCGCTTGATGCTATCGAGTTTTCCTCGCAAGTATGTCGGGAGTGTGCAGCCGTTATATGGTCGAGTTTACAGCGCTATCGTCCAGTTTACCCTCTATACATCGAGGTGTGCTCTCTATATGGTGAGGTTGACATTAAATCATGTCCAGTTTTACGCTAACGTATCAAATCATGGCGAGTTCCCGCGCATGTCGAGTTTCAAGCGCTGTGTATCGAGTGTCCCTCGCCATATGTCGATTGTGCAACGTTATATGGCGAGTTTACAGCGATATATGTCCGTTGCCCTCTATTACATCGAGTTTTGCTCTCTATATATGGGACTTCTTTGACATACAATAATGTCCAAGTATTCAAATCTCGCATTGATTTTTATCAAATGGGGAAAACTCGACATGATTTTGGTGTATGTGTATGCTAAAAAAATCCCTGTTCGAGTTTGCTCAGTTGAGAAAAAAAATAATGTCGAGTTGTATGTTGAGAAAAAAAATCATGTCGAGTTGCTCATGTGAGAAACAAATCATTCCATTTGCACATGTGAAAAAAATCATGTCCAGCATTTTTTTGAAAACTCGGCAGGATTTTTCTGGACATGATTTTTCTGGAATGATTTATGAAACTCTGCACATAGAGTTCAAACGGATAGGCAGCGCTTGTAAACTCGACCATATAGGGGGTGAAACTCGACATGCGCAGGTAAACTCGCCATGATTTGATACCTGGAGCATGCCATAGGACATACCCATTACCGCTCTACCGAACGGGCGCCTTTCAAAAAGACTTACGATCAATTTTAAGTTGGTTTTGATCGAGAGTACACCGATCAAGAGTGCAAGTTCAACTTGATTGTAAGTTCAAAAACTTACACTTGATCGAGTTACGTTGATACAACGATCGTAACTCTTTGTGAAACGGGGCCAGGGGTTAGTCCGTGAAACTGAATCGTAGCTATACGTCACTTTGCTGAGCGCGTGTTACGATTTTCCAAGTTGTGGCTTACGTGCTGTTCGAGAAACAATGGGACTTTAGTATATTCATCGAAAACAACGATCTTTATGCTGGGATGGGCGGGGGGGTGATAGGACAAAATAATGATGTCCCCTTAAGATTCGTTTATTAAAGTCGATAGATGCTCTGTGACAGTAAGTATATTTGTACATCAGATACTTATGTGAATCAATGTGGACTAAGTTTCTGGTATCCACAAGCAGCATATTAATCGTTTATTTCGGCCGAGTATCATGGTTTTATTGAGATAAGCGGATACAGACGAGTATCGTGGTAGTAGTCCATGATAGCATGCTAAAAACCAACCGTGATTGCGGCTATGTGATTGAAACCGTAAAGAGAAATTAATCTCCTGTCCTTGTTGGTTGTGAGCTCCATTAGACTCTAGCTCCATTCATTTCGGTTTCGACTGAGAACCTCCTATCTTGACCAGTGGAAACGGACCGATCACGTTTTTGGAAGATCGCTTTGGATGAATCTACTAAGGACAGTCGTAGAATACCTTTTATCATAACTTAGGATCATTATCACGCATCTTCTATTTGGGGAATTCGTGGGTTTGCAATAGGCTACGAGTCGGTGTTTTGCAATGGCCGGCATAGTCTAGTAATATAGAGTAATGGATTTTTAGAAAGCATACGCGGGGTTTGGGCGGTGTGAGACTTATTGAAAGGGTTAGTACTCGGGACTACCCCTCGCATATTTGAATTCATCATGGTTGATGAGGAACCGCGTTAATTGGCTGGTTATTATTAGCTGTGTAATTTCGATAGGTATTAGATAGGGATCCTAACCGGCACAAGCAAATGGCTTCAGAACCCAAGAGGGCGGCTATTTTCTCCTCATTAGGAGTCATTCTTATAGGTGAAAGACAAAAAAAAAAATATTTTATTTAAAAATGAAAAATAGGCTAATCCAATATAAACGAAAACAAAAGGACATGAATGCATGAATATTACAGGCAAGGTTAACATGCCTGCAAGCCAGCAGGAAAAGGTCTGATAAGCAAGTGAAGAAGATACAATTACTAGCGAAGACTACACTGATTTTTATAAAGAATTCAAAAACTCGGAAAGAGTCAAAAGATGGACAAATAAATTGTGCACTTTTTAAGCATGTTAAGGATAAAATAATAAATTTTTGAAATGTTTTTGTGTGTATATTAATCAATCATCTGAACTACTCCAATTCACCACAAAGATCGAGATGAAACGTTGTAATGTAGTAAATATTATATGTGTAGTATAACAGTACCTAGGATGGCCACTGTATAACAAAAATTCCGGATGTGAATTTTATTACATAATTGAGGATTTTTATATGAAGGACATCAAGTTAAGCTTAGCAAATTTCACACAGTGATGATAGTGTAGCATGGACAGGCATTGTACATGGAAAAATTAAGATTTGTCACTTTCCACACACTACGAGCGTGTTACGTGTACTCGTGACAACACGTAGTTTATCGTATAAATCTGGCTTACTCGTCGGACACACGTAGCCTACGTTCAAGTTTCACGAACGCGTCGTAAAAACTTAGTAGGAGTTACGTTGTGCAACAGGGCTACGTCAGTCTTTTACGACTGCCTTTTCGCGAGTTACCCGAACCAGGTCTTGTCATTCTGGTCACCAGCGCAAAGCACATTCAAGATCACAACCTGTCAGCCTATACTGTGAAAGAGATGGAATTTAAAGAAAAGGCCAATTGTCAAAGTTTCAAACAACTAACCGTGAACCGTCTCATCCAAGCGCAAGACCGGCTTTACGATCGTTCCGGTATTCTGATTAGCTCTATGATACAGAACATACGATGAGTGTACCGTCTGCTTGAGAGAGTAGGAAAAGGGCAATCAGCTATGGATCTGGTTGGCAAAAGCAAGGAGACCGTGCCTACTCTAATGACGCGACACGTGTTTTAGAAGGGGACACGGGGCGTTGTGACCAAAGTTCCGATAGTCACAATGCGGGGGAAGATGTTGTTTCCTCACGGCCTGGAGGGGGCAGTGCTCAGGTCCGATAAATTCATGCTGTCACTAGGAAATCATTCAGAATCATTTCGCTTCAACTAGGGCGCAACCGTTTTAGCGCAGCTCCAATCAGCACTTAGATGTAACATTCCCCCATAACAGCTACTAATTATCGCGTGGTCGACGAGGTATGAGATAAGGTATCTTGCCCAAGGACCACCCCCCCCCCCCCCCACCCAACCAAAAAGCAACCCCCCGGGATGGATAAGGGACAGATGTTTGGGTAACACCCTAATCTTTTCGAACCTAGCTGTGACAAGCAGTATGGATGGGACTTTCCCGTAAGTGCAGACGGGAGGATGAGATATCAATATCAAAATCAATATCAACTAAGCAGATTATACCGTTTTTTAATCCTTGGGATAATGGCCAAAATGTGGTTAGATTTAAAATCTATAGATTTTACGATTTGGGAGGGCGAGTGGGTTGTAGCACGGTCGAGTCGCTACGTTTCACCCATGCGCTCGGGTTCGATTCCCGGTTCGAGCCAGTGTTTGTATGTGAATTTGGTTGCCGATCCTTATCCGTCCTCGCAGGTTTTCCCCGAGCACTCGGTTCCTCCTGACATCCTAAAATCGGGACTTCTTCCATAAATTTCCACCCGTTGTTCTGGAGGCGCTCCCTGATTTAATGCCATAAGCAATATTGGGTTCTTGCCTAGGGCAAATGTAATGCCGAATGGTATAAATATAAATATAATAAAATTTTTTTTATTTTTTTTATTTTTTGTCCCCTGTACAACCTTGTCCTCCCCCCCCCCTCCGCAAATGTATTTTTTCTGCTTACTTATATTTATAGACTTTGAATATTTTTCTATCATCATTAATAGTGGCGGTCAGGACCTGAAATTGGTCGGGAAACCCTCCCATAGTACAACAAATACAACACTTTTTTCGAATGATAATATGTAGAAATTTCACGAAAATGATGGTGTTGGTAAAAAATTTGGTTGGCAGGGGTTTTTTTGGCCAAATTTAAAAAATCATGATTTTTTTTATTTTTAAGCCCAAAACACTATGATCTGATGTGGTGGTATTTTGTTAATCATAGATCTTATTTTATTAGATGAAATGAATAGTCAAGATGACTACTTCTTGGGTAAAAAGTGTATTTAATTGGTTTAGGGGGGTTTGTTTTGGGGAGAAAAGGTCTTTAGGATATCTTAAGAAACTAGACAAAGGCACCACCTTTCTTCCGTTTAGTAGCATCATTGTTTTTAGAGATCTGTATTCATTATTGTCGGAGAGCCTGTAAGACTTTTAGCAGGTGTGTTTATGTCAAAAAGTGCAAAGAAATTCCTGTTTTGGGTTTTAAAAATGAAAAACGGGGAGAAGAAGAAATACACACGGATCTAAAGCACTAAAATTTGGATGTGGTAATGGACTTCTCTCTGTAGATTTGATTTCGTGTTTTACAAAAGCAGTCAGGAAAGATATTAAAGCAGCTCTAGGATTTGATTAAAAAAATGTTATTTTAGGAGTCTCTAGTATTTAAAATACCAGTTTTATATGAATAGTGTGGGGAGATAAAGAATGATTAATTAACAAAGTTTTATGAGCATTTTAGGTCTTGTTAAGACCTTATGTCGACATTAATTCGTGTGTCGGCGTGGCCGTCCGTGTTTGTCCAACATTTATAGATACACCTTTGGATACTTGGTTTGCGTTGTACATTGAGACAAGCGCACGTAGGGTAACACCTGAGGATGTCAAAGGTAATTCAGGGGTACTTAGGGTCATATCGGAACGGACCTATTCGGGATGCTGTCCCTTTTTTTTACAGACCAGTGCTTTGAAATGGAGCTAACTGCCAGTGATGGTGAAGGGCCAAATTAGATGGGGAACAAGCTAGCAGAGAGCAATATGTGGCCAACGAAAAATCAAAAAAAAAATCGTCAAAATAAGATTTAGCATGTTTCGTAACAAGTTTAGTTACGATATACACCATAAATTATAGGACCAAAAAGCAACCTAAAGGACAACAAGGAACACTTATCAAAACACGTTAAATGGAATTGAAGATTTCAATATCTTTTCATCAAATTTTCGCTTAGAATATTTCTACATACTTATCCTTCACTTTCATAAGCTATCTGCAAATATAAAATATGTTACTCTTTGGTGGATACTTCGCTTACCGCCAAAAAATGCTGCTTTATATAAGGCATTATCTATTCTCTACGACTCCGAAGAATATGTGTTTATTGTGATATTTGAGTGAAAAGTATACGTTTCTCTCAAATGTTTCTAAAACCCGAATAATAGTTAAACTTTCGCTATACAGTATAAAACATCCAGTTTATGATGCAGGAGGGAGGAAAATAAGAGCTGGATAAATACTAGCGGAAAATACTTGAACATACTTGACATACCATTGCATTTCAGTCGTAGGTTATGATGTAACATGTCAAATTGGCCAATTTAGTCAAAAACAGCATTTTGGGCAAGAAATATGAATTTGAGATCTGGGTAACATGTCCTATATAAGTAGCATTAGAGGAACGATGTCATATATGTCATTAACGCAACAGCTTAAAAAAGACCCATGTCACTGGGGAAACAAGTGGTTTAAATCGCAAATCAGTCTATAAAAATGCTAAGATACATGTCTTTCAACCGTGGGGGATTTTCGTTGAAAAATTTTACGCGATTTTGAGATGATCTTGTTTGTGAAATTTTCAACAATTCTTCCACATTCCTCCAAGATTTTTTTTTTATCATTTCCCAAGACTCCTCAATCCAGCCCTATATGTGATTTTAGGATCCTGTGGCCAATTTTACAAATTCTAGCGATTTGGATGTAAATTGTTGCGCTTTATGGAAAACTCTGTGCATTTACAGAATTGTGTGCGTGTTGTGCGATAAACAGAAAACACTTGGTCTAACGAATCTTGTGCGATTTTACATAATTCTGTGCAATTAGGAAAATCATGGCGCGGTACAAATTTGTTTTTTTTTTGAATTTTGTGTTAGCAGATCTTGTGTGCTTGTTTGGACATTGTGTGATTTTTACGTTTATCTTAAAAAATCTTGTCATTTACAAAATTGTGTTCTTGGCAAAATAATGGCTAAGTATTTTTTACCAATTTGGTCAATTTTTGACATTTTCCCATGTGACCCCAGACTAGGGACATCCATTGGATAAAAACGAAGAAGGTTACAACTCCACATATATTACTATAATGGCAAAAGCACTGCACTGTAAAAAGGAATATAAATTGTACAACTTGAAAGTAAAATCTGTGGAAGTCGAAGGGTTATAGCTACCTGTGCAGTTGTTAGTTGTTTCTGGCGTACGTATTTTGTGCCAAAGATTCACCTAAATTTGTGTGATTTTACGTATCTTAACAAAAATCGTGCGATTATTTTACAAAGTTTGTATGCTTTGAAAATAAGGCAAAAGTGGACTTTTGACCGAAAATTGAAACCCTTTGCGGGCAAGAGAAAAAACAACTATTATTTTTTTTTTTTTTAAAAAAAACCCTAACATTATTCCGCGCCGTTCGCAAAATCTGGGGTTTTGACTTTTCATTTTGAGCTCTTTTAGGGTTTGGCCTTCATATTTCGTCATATTTTTGTCATATTGTCTTTTCAAAATGAATTTGTGTGGATAATTACTTCATCTTCATGTTCGGGCATTGCTTGACAAAGCACCTTTAATAAGTTAGAAGATGTCCATTCACTAATGATACTGAGAAAAGGGTGTCTTTCATAAAAAAGATTCCTCCAGAGCCCCCCCCCAAGGTTACTCTCTAAATTCTTAGATTAAAAATAATCTAATTGCTGTTAAGGACAAATTCGAGATTAGATTAAAGTTGTAAAAAAATAGACTGAAAATAAATCTAATAGATTTTAATCTAAGAAATTTAGAGAGTATGTAAATCTTGCTCATTAAATGAGGTCGACGATGAATGCATTTAGTTAAAATGAACCTTTATGAAGCTCTTCAGTTCTAAATTAAAAAATTGATATGGAATTCTTTAGATTTATGGCATGGTGTATATGTCCAATATGGGCATTTCTTTGTTCTGAAATCCAGTGTAAACCGGCCATATGATTAATATCATACCTCTTGATAATGTACAGGAAAGGGGCAGATCCTGTTCTCTCGGGGTACAAAATTTACAGAATTTCATCAATCATCATCAAAATGAGTTTATAAGAACACACCAAAATGCTCAAGAGTCCACCAAAATTGCAAAAAGTATAATTATTGCAAAAAAATTGAACATCATTTGGGACCAATTACTATGCGTGTAAGCAGTTGTATGATCAAGATTGCAAGCAATGACTATTTGTTTTTTCATGGACGATCTATTTGATCAATAGTCTTATTCCCCCCCCCTTCCTTCTCAGTGCGACCCCCTGTCTGTCCCCTTGGCCTTCTCCATTCGTTTCATGTGTCCTCAGAATTTTTCCACATTTTCTTTTTATTGTTTCCCCTCTTACATTTATGTGATGCCTTCTTACCATGTTTCTCTTACCCCTACCTGATAAACTGGGTCCCACTATGTTAAATTTTTTGAGATACAACTAGAGAAATTAAAGCTAATGAAGTGAATGAATTGGTTAAAAATTAATAAGCATTGCAATTGGGTTAGACATAGTTTACCATTTAGATATTGCGGCTACACGATATTTAAAACAAAAAAGTACTTATGTCTCAGAATGTTTTGTGCTTTTGAATTTAAAATTAAAAATCATGTTTTTTCTTTATTTTAGCCCAAATAGGGGTTTTTTTTGGCCAAAAAACACCCCTGCCAACAAAGTTTATGACCACAAGCAACCATCAGTTTCCATGAAATCTTATATAATTGGCCTTTGAATAAAAAAGTGGTTGTTGTTTTGTTGTATACCGAGGGGAGGGGTTACTCGAAAAATAAAGCACTTTTTGAACCTTGACCGCATCGCCTATAATATCATTAAATTTCTGTACTAATATCTTACAAAGATGAAGCAACGCTTCACGCCATGCCCTACACTAACAACAACCCAAAGATGTATGGGCAACGACACTGCCGGTGTTCAATGTTACAGTAAGTAAAATAACAGTTGTGAACGATATAGAACCTTTGTCTATTACCGAATCGATTATAACGTACTTTAAATCGTACACTAACTGCTCGTGTCCTCAATAATATTGAATATATATTTGTTGTTATTTTTTTCACGCCGACAAGCTTCCGTTCAATGTGGGGGTCAATTAATTGGTGGAGCTGCTCCTAATGCGACGAGTTGGAAGTGAAATAATCATATGTGTGGTCCAGTGTGTGTTATGACGCCACTAGATGGTGGAACAAGAATTGGAATTTTCATATGTGCAGTGTTTGTAGAGAACTAGGATTTCCAGACACTTGCTGCAAAGAGGGTAACAAGGGACACGAAAGGACAGTCTGTGTGAATAACGCATAATGTCAAAATCGTGAGTTAAATTAGCCTATTTATGGTCTGTGCGTAAATGTGACGGTATTTGTGATTTTTTTCAAACACTATATTCTAATCGCTATATCTTGTTGTTTAAACATAGCAACTGGTTCAGGGCAAATAAATTATGGGTTAGAGAGCATAACAATTATATGCTTTTGGGATCTCCTTATATAACTTCTAAATATTCCACCAGACAAGAACGGAACGGAATGCGTTTGCAGTCAAACTGGGGTAATGCTACAAACATATTTTAATGAGATCTCAGATATTGATATTGAAAGTTGACAAGACCAAATTCTTGGGGGTTATTTATCGAGGAACATCTTACGAGATAATCACGCGAAGCAAATATCAAAAAATTTTATGAAATGTGGGGTGTCCTCTCCAAACTAAAGCCCTTTGTAACTGGACATGTATATATGATGTTATTTTTTCTTTCAGATTTGAACAAAACCAGTCATCAAGATTTTCCCAAACGCTCCAGTACCGTCTTCTTAGCTTCCAGGTCCTTCATGGGTTACCGATCCACTCACACTCTTACTAATGAAGCGGTGGCTATTGGTGCAGGACTGTGTAATATAACTTTTTAAAATAAGAATTCAGCCAATCGCAATGTGTGTCCACCAAAACGAAGGAGAATGTCTATTAGTTTGCTGAGTGATCGGACTACCCATTGGTGGAGTGCTTTATATCCCCTAACGTTCCTAGAGGCAAATCGGACGATCACCGCAACTAAGTAAGGTAGCGTATTTTTCTTGTTAGATCTAGGAGCAATTTCCCTTATATCCAGGCAGGGGTCCCGCTCCGTGATTTTTTTTTTTTTCAAGTGCAATCAAAATGCAATTTAAGGGACTAAGGGATCTGACTACAGTACTCTATGAAAGATGTCCTTTTAACGCAAGTGTTTTTCATACTGATGAGCACGATCACCCACTTGGATATTCCCTTCTACCCGTGATATACCTTACATGATTTACAAAGTCCGCGCCCAGGCGCAGGGGCCAGCACAAGCGCAAGTAGCAACAAACATTCCTCCCCATGTCCTACCACATTCCGAATATGTGACTTTACTTGGCAAGTTCATTTTTTTTTTTTCCACCAAATTCCAGTCAAACCTACCTGAGATAATTTCGCAAACAAGGTGAAAATGAAGTTTTCTCAGGTGTTCTGCCCATGCTGTGTATTCAAAAGGCGGTCGTCGACATAAACCTAATTGTCGAAGTTTGT
Organism: Ophioderma brevispina; assembly: GCA_023653785.1. Lineage (NCBI taxonomy): Eukaryota > Metazoa > Echinodermata > Ophiuroidea > Amphilepidida > Ophiodermatidae > Ophioderma > Ophioderma brevispina. Next base: position 15,526 of record JAMKCH010000439.1, read on the forward strand.
GATTACTTTGTTCACTAAACTTCGGAAAGGCTGTGAAGTTTTTTTTACAACCAAATTAAATTTATTGTAATGGTATAAACATGGCATGCGAACTGATTTTTTTTGGCATGATTCTTTTTAGGGAACCTTTCCCCTGATACAAATCAAAACAAATTTTTTGCTAACAAACTTGGCATTTCCAAATCTATCTATGCACTCATCATTCTGCGGAATTGAAATGAGTCATTGGACAAAAGTTGACCGAAGAAATCCGGCACAAATCGAAGTGGACCAAACAGTTTTGGAAGCAGAAATGACTAATACCCCCATCGCTACTGGCTGACGCACCGATGGTCCAGGGTCATTTATGTAATTTACCCTATATGGATGCGGTTTGGGCTGTTTTCTGAATCGCTTCATCAATGTCTTTTTTTTATGACACGTGTCTTACTGAGTACATTTTCTACTTGTTGCATATTTTTCGTTCAATTCACTTTGTAAGTTTCTTTTAGGTCGTTCAACGACAAAAAAATAAATGTTAAACTTTTGCACTTGCAAATACCGGTGAGAGAATACTAATTCACTCACCAGTCTGTTTGTCCACTCTACTGGACGAACAAAATGCGTTTAGGATGACGCATTGTTGTGTCCTTTTTGATCACAAGGATGATTGTAATATTGTTATACTGCTGAAGACTATACCCACTCTGCACAATCACGCTTCCTGGCAAAACTGGTGAGCTGAGCTATTTTATACACCCGAGTTACCTCATATCTAAAGAGAGGCTAATATTACTCGTAATCTAAAATATTCCTATCGGAAAGTACCCACTGTAACTCTTACTGTAAATAACATTCGACATGCTTGCATAATTAAAATCCCTGGCATTTAATCAACTCTTTCCCTGATATTTCTCTAAAGAACATGTAAGCGATCACCACATTCCAAATCTTAGCATTAGGGAACTCAAAATTTGTAAAAGGTTTTGGTGATTCCCCTTTTAGAAATTTATTCACTATTATGAGGATACTACAATACACCTTTAGGGTGAATCTGTAATCGAAATGCACACTACAGACTATGTATTTTCCCCAATGTATGCTCCCTTGTTTGACATAACGTTAATATCGCCTGGTCATGGAGCTTTCACGTGTCATCTGATTTTCTTTTATTAAGTAACTTCGTCAGTGCAATATTTTTAATTCTAAATAATTATACGGTCGATTAACCTTTGAAACTTTCGAGTCAGAATATGACCCATTGCTTAGGCCTATTTCAGGGTAATTTAAATCCACTAATGTGGTGCTTAATATATAGTGCATAGTTCCTGCTCACCCAATTTACGTAGGCAATTAGAATTCCTACAGCTACTGCAGAATATCAAATATTAAATGATTGGGTAGATTAACGAAAATGCAACGGTGTATCAAAATAAAGTCGGTTTTTTTTTTTTTTCAATAGACATTCTAAGGAGGCAAGTAAATAATTTCCTTGTGGTTTTCATATCACTGTGTCTACTAGCGCCTAAATACCCCAATCTCAAAACCGATACTTATCATTGGTACTTTCTGTTCTTGTTCGCATGTGCCCTTACAATACAAGTTTAAAACTACCCTGCGTGGTTTATATTGAGATACAGTTACACTAGACGAGTGTTGTTGGATGACTCTCAATTACCATATAAGACGTTCCATTATTTTGAGCATGTCACGTGTTTATTAACGACTGACGATGTTAAAACCGAAATACGAAACAGTTCTGAGAAAACGAAACGTTGCCAGTAGGTTACGCCTCCTAAACTGTTGCCATAATGAAAAACCATATTAACCTTGGAAATTAGTATGGTGGTTTTTTGTATTTATGAAACAAATACGACATTTCGACGTATTTGTGTACGGCATAGTGGCGTGTGTTAGATTTGTTTCACTAAATTTGTAAAATGATCAAAACTCAACATCATGCCACGTGTAATACAAACAACCCGACACTATTTGTAATATGTATTTACAAAAGGGGATTGTGTTGAAAAGCAAGTTTAGATAGTCGTCAATAACATTGAATGTTGTTTTTCTGTTTCAAGTGCTTTTGGCTGTGGTCATTTCCTATTTTCATATAGCCTCCAGGTAATTTCAAAACTTGTCTGTAGTCGTTATCATTGGTAGTCACTTTTGTCATTTTAAAATGACTAAATTTTGTCACATTGTATTAATTGTTAAAAATATTCATTTATAGACTTCAACGCTAAAATCAACTAGGTCCTATGCACATTTGTTGGTGGTCAAGGGATCTCAAGAAACATCTTCTTCATGGGAGGATTTCCTTCAAACTTGCACCAGGTTTCTAAGATCTCAATACATTATATCAAAAGGTAATTATATATTCACTATAAAAATGGGGGCTTAAATATACTTAACCCACAGGCACGGAAGTGTGAAAACAGCACGTTAAATCGTTAATTCGGCTCCCATAAGACCATCAAAACAATTTTACATACGACAAACTTTCAATAGCTAAAATTAGTTTTTAAGAAAGTATTTCGTATTTTAATGGGTTGTGTTTCTAATGTGTAATAATTTCCCATAGTTTCTAACATATGATTAGAAATTTAAAGTATTTAAATACATGTCTCGTCGTCGTGATCACGACATACTGTCGAATCTTGAATTTTTTAGTCAATTGTGGTTATTTCTGGTTGCGTTTGTACCTAAAAAGTTGAAATTACATACCCTAACCAAAATAGACCCCGTCGACTCAGTAGATTCCAGTGATGTAGAGTTTTGGGCAGAGTTTGGACTTCGTCCATTACTCAAGAATAGGGGACAGAAATACCAGGAAAATTCTTTCGCAACTAACAATAAAAGAGATCGGATGGGAAAGAAACTGGCCACCTACAAATAAAGTTATGTTGTCGTCCAGGCAATACCAAGAATGGTTTTAAAACATGCCTCAACAAATATCATCAATTTTCGACGGTTCAGTCACCTGTGTGTGTAACAATGCATAACTTTTATCTCGCTATTCTTAAAGTCAGCTTTCACCTGCTTTCACTGAAATTATCGTGATTGGTTTGCGCTTTCTTGGAGTATTCTAGGGTTTATGCCTTTGACTTATTCGATTGGGGACTGTGAATGGCCCAACCGCTCCGGGTTGGCTATCATGGCTATAGAGCACAGATACGACAAATACACGGACTAAAGCTTTTACATACTAATCCCCTCAATTCATACCACCACCTACAAAAAAGTAGAGGCTATTCCACGATGAACTGGAATCTAGTATTAAAACCAATTTTGGTATAAAACGGGTTTCAGAAACAATCGTATTCATATTTAATAGCTTGGCGTGTCCAAATATCTCAAAGCAAACCAGATAAATTGCGAAAGAACATGAGAGATTGATACTTCAGTAAGTTCAAAACGATAATAGTTGGTTTGTTTTTTATTTTTTTGTTTGACATGATTGGGTAAGATCATTGTAATTTTTTTGCTCTTTATTCCATCAGTTCCTGGGTATCTCGGATGGCTATGATGAAGGAGCAAGCAAGGCTCTCTCATTGGCAATAATACGACTCCACGAAAAATATGACAATAAAACAGTTGCGTACTCATGGACGGTAATTCAGCGGTACAAGATAGCCGCTCTAAGTGATGCAGACACGTGTTCCTGCGGAGAGAGAGTGAATATGAATTGTCTAGTGGCGGACACCAAAAGAGATTGAAGTAAAAGTTGCCTGGAGACAGGGACCAAATTTGTGGTGGTATGGGAAAGAATTCGCAGTGTACAATGGTAACAAAATTACTTGTAAAATGGCTTTTTGATGATAATAATATTGATAGTACAGTTGTGGGTAGGACAACCAAAACTCGATGGGTAGCGATGATGGCATAAAAGCGAACCAAGATATACTAACTTTCACATAGATTGGCATTCAGGGCACTAGCTGGCCTGTTTAGGGTTGAGGTCTCACAATTTTGACCACTGACGTCCGTGCCCTTTGACTTTGACCATTGGGGATGAGTGAGATACCTAGTTATCTTCCCCCTACTTAGTGGGTGTCACCAACGGGCCACGTATGACTGCGAATATTCCCTAAAGTCTGGAGTAGTTCGGTTCGAGCTCGTCGCTGATTGGTGAAATTATTCACGATCTGAGACAAAAATACATCGACGACACGTAGAGATCATATTCAAAACTCTGATGTCTTGATGTGATGGTCTTTGGTACTGAACACGGGCTGATAACATTGAAGAAATTCTTTAGATGTGTGTATGCCTTGAGATTGCATTTTAGTACGGTTAACTTACGCCCGCATGCCTGAACCTCGATGATGAGTCCACGTTGTTAACGATCGCAAAGGATCACTCTTATAGGACCACACCAAGTACTGAGACCAGTGGACTATCAGTTAAGACGGAGGGACTTTCCTTTGGTAGATGTGTTCAATCTCCTGAAGTCCCTAGAGGAAACTGACAACCAACTGAGGATTCACCGCAAAAAGAAAAAAAAAAAAAAAAAAAAAAGTGGGAGGTGACGCATGTGTGCTGTAAGATTAGGATCAGATTTCAATAAAGGGCAAGTCAAAATGTCCTCTCCTGATTTGAAAAGTGGAAAATGGCATTAGGGATGTTTAATCGCTTTTTTTTTTTTTTGGGTCAGGATAGGACTATCTAGCCTCTGAACTTTGACTTCTGTTTCGATCTGAAAAAGCATGCACAAAATGTAAATAAATGCTACGATGGGCGGCATTTTTGTCAGTTCATCTTTGTTTCAAACACGTTTTCACACGGTTCGAACAAGATATGAGTTAAGAAGTATACCCTTTAAGATTTTGATATACCTGACATTTCTGAGAAATTTGCCGACGGAAAAAAGTGTAAACTTTTTTTTGACCACCCTGTACATCCTAAATAATTATTAATCGTTCTCTAAACGTAACCTAATTGCATTCAATTAGCAAATACCCTGTTTCAAATATTGGGAAATACAATCTTCAAGGTCTGATTTCATCTTCATCATAAATTCAATTAAAGACTCTTGGTATGATATCCGGAGATACACAAGAAAGATAATCTATTAGAGCATAACCTGACTTCTATAGAACTGAGAATACCACTCGTTCACCTCCACGGAAATAAAAAAAATCCTCGGTTTTTTAAACCGTAAACATAAGGTTCAAAGTGAAGTCTAAATCTGTCACAAAACATAGGGGCAGTATGTGTCTGTATACCATTTCAAACATCTTATGGATAAGTACTATTCTTTTTAAAAAACATATGACAAACCTTTCACAAATTTAGTGAGCGTTGGTTTATTGTGCCGAACCAGCGAACGGAACAATGTTTACTACTACAGGAGCACAACCATTGAGTGGTTTTCTAAATGTGAGGGTAGATCAACAGTTAGTGAGTTGCAATGGACAACATCTATACGTGTTTAGGGAAATTTTCCCCACCCCCCGCAGGACGGTAGTCACGTGGAATGGTGAGATTTCAACGTGCAAAGTATCATAATTTCTTTGTTATGTTCTTGTTGTTAAGTGTTAGTTCTAATCAGGAGAACGAGTATCATTAAGATGCTATTTAGATATGTATAAGGAAGTGTTTACAGTGATACGTGCTCGCCACGTTCATCACCCGTTTCTCGCACATGCTTTTGGGGGTATAGGGAGATGTGACGAGGTTGGGTGTTGGTCTGAACTGTTAGTACTTTGTTATACTCACAATAGTGTCTTTTTGTTGATCTCAAATTATGGGGCTACATTAAAACTAAGTATTAGGCTTTGAATATGAAAACTGAAAAGACATTTATGAAATAGAGTTATTAGAAACAAATATCGTCTGTGTCCCTCACATACTGATCTATTTACAAAAACGTGTTTCGAGAAAAAAACAAAAAAATCGCAATTGAAATCTTCCATCGTAGATACGTCGAACACCATACCGTTGCGTCATTACTACCAGGCAAAAGGCAAATATCATCAAGAAAAACACTTCAAAGGGGGTTTTTTTAATCAAGGAAAAAAATACAAAAAAAAGATGCTGGTATCTAGGCAAACACTGGTAATATGACGTAAACTTATAGATCAGCATGTGATGTAGATTTTGTTTGTTTTTCCAAAACCATGTCTGAGAATAGATTCACAGATAGACCAGTATGTGAGTTCATCCCGTATTATAAAAAAGGCCGGCGCAATGGCGAAATCAGGACCTAACATAGTGATCTAATGTTCATATAGAGGCTGTATGTGACGCAGGATTTGATTATAGATCAGTATGTGATGAAGATATCTGGATTTTTCAGTATCCGACTGCGATTTCTTAGATAGAAACAGATAGCTCGGTATGTAATGATCATCGCGTTGTTTAAAGTACGCAGGACGTGTTAGTACATCACACATAGTGATCTATGTCAGATAGAGCTGTATGTGAAAAAATAAATTGAATTAAATGACACATAGACGAGTTGCTAATTAATATTTTATTAATTAGGTAGAGTCAAAGTCTGAAACTCATGTAATATGAGAGGGCACGTCATATTATCACTACCGAATTTTCTCAAAAATGTCAAAAAATATGAGATAGACACAGTTCAGTATGGGATGTAGCGACGATTATATCAAATAAGCAGAGAATTTTATTTACTTGATGGAAAAATAGACATGATGCTGCATTTACGTAAAAATCAGTCCGGTGGGAGAAAGCAGAGAGTGTCGGGCGGGAGCCACAGTCCGGGGCTCCATAGACGTAACGGAATAAGGCGTGAAACTAATGTTGCCTAAAGAGTCAACGACGATTGCCCTATTCTTCACCAGTGTCCCGGAAGATGAGTACGCGGACTCTAAGTAGTATACAGTGTGAAAGAAGCAACTATATCCGGCGGGAGGCCATAGTCCGGGCTCATAGGACGACAAAGGGATTGATAATGCGCGAAATAATGTTGTGTGAAGAGTCGACTGCATTGAGTGCTCTATTCTTACCATTGTAGCGGGATGTGAGTACGCCGGACATAAATATTTCCCCCGTAATATCGGAAAGGTGTTATAAAACAAAGACCCTACAGACCATAACCGTTGCGAACTTACCGTGTTGTGCCCTAAAATACAACAAAAGAATTTTCGAATCATTGTTGTATGATGAGACCGGAAAAACGGTCATAGGATTTTAAATAGGGATAGAGATTCAGGCGGTTATACAAGGTAAGAAAGGATATTTCAGCACATATCGTGAATTGTGGTAGTTTGCGAATATCGCATAGTGTGGAACTGAAGTGATTATGGAAATCACGGCCACGTAAAGGTCCAGGAAATGATGAGATGACAAACCTCCCTTGTAGGACATTCATTGCCATAAATAGCCACCCCAGTTAACATCACTCAATGAATTCATACAAAAGGGATGGGGAATGCCAGAACTGATAAAATAGAAAAAATCATTTATATGGTGGTGAGACTTCACCACATATCCATGACCCCTCGGGAAAAAAGAGAGATGGCATCGTACCTAAAAGTAATGCAGAATGCACTGGCTGATGCATGAAACATCATCTCTCTCTGTTATGTAAACACTATAACTCCCAAACTGAACTGCAACATTACGTAGAGGACCAGTCCATCCCCATGATCCACCTTCATAAAGGAGACAGCGGGCGCATGCAGAGCCATAGAAAACAAATAAAGCAGAGGTCTTGATGTTGCAATAACTGATGAGGCACTACACGTACGAGGATGAAACTTGGACTTTAGAGGCGAAAAGAAGCGAAAAGGCTAATCTCTTTGAATAATAACTGACGGTATTTTGGATTTCAGGTACTTTGGTTCCTGGTTTTACCATTTTGATTCATGTTTTAAAAAAATGAGAACATGGTTAAAGGGCTTGTATGCCACTATCCTATGACAGACGATGTGTACCAAATTGTGCGGGTTACAGGGCCGCTTTCAAAGTGGGACCTTAAAAGGCATTAAAACGACAAAAACGAGAAAGCGTCAAAGAAACACTCGGTAACACCTGGAAACTACATTGACAGCGTTATGCTCAATTATTTAGCATTATTTATTTCATAGTATTTCAAATATTATTTCAACTTTTAACTTCGTTGTAGATAGTAAATAGTACAAACGGTTTCTCTGAAGTTATATTTTTAAAACTGTGTTTTAAAGATCGCCCTTATGCATTCCATTGTTTCAAGGGGGCCGGATACTAAAAATTATGAGAAAATGTGCGCGATTTCCGCGTTGTTGTACTCGCCAATAAACTTGGAAACCATGATTCCTATTTAGGGTCAAATAAAAGCATCTGTATGGAGGATACATTTACTGCTGTCTTAAGGCGTCTCTAAAACTTGTTTTAAGCCATTGCCCTGGTAGCACCCTTCCTTAAAGGTCCAGGAATTTGAAATTGATAAAGAAACAACGCCAAATCAGTCAGGGACACTCCAATTTAATAACAGGACCAGAAAACAATAATATCTTAATAGGACATATAGTAAAAATATTGATTTCAGTCCCGTGTCATGAATAGATTACACCAGTCACCTGGGAATTTTCTAGTATCTCTCGAAAATCAAAGCACCACAAATCGTTGTTTCCCCCAACCCAAAGATTGAAGCTGTCTGGTCCCTCCTGTAGACTTGACACCAAACCCCCATCAATTCAATTTGCATTTCTGTGACCTTTAACAGTAACATAGTTGTTACTTCCGCTTCAGATATAACCCAATTGTGGAATTTTTTGAATCCTGCTGTTTTGGTGCACAAAGGTTGTATTTAGAAGGTGCATGAAATAAGGGGACTTCGTTGATTGTAACAATTAAAAAAGTTATTGACACTTGACAATGGAAAATAGAAAGGATATAGGATAATAGCCATAAACTCACTTTTTAATACCCATTACTTCAGCAAGAAAAGAAGGAAAGGAACACTGTTAAAAATTTTCCGTAAATAAGAAAACCAGATTCTCGTTAAAAGTGTTTTAGGAAACATAAAACTAACAACAAAAAACATAAACAAAAAGTTAATTTAAAAAAAAAAAAAAAAAAAAAAAAAAAAAAATTTCCGGACTTTTTTTGGTCCCGTAATTTACTACGGAGAAAATTCTGTTAAAATACCCATTTGTTTCTTAATATGAGACAACTGTCTGTAAAATTACTGTCAAAGTTCGTTTAATGACAGCAATTCTGTAAATTCCCCATAAATGTCTGGAGAATAAGTGCAGATAATTCAGTAAATTTACGGAACTTTTTTTTTTTTAACAGTGAAGACTTCCACCTGACTACAAACATTAAATTTTAAAAAAAACCGAAACAATTTATTATAGAGAGTTGACTGTGCCGCAAATTTATGACAGTAAGCATGCGAAATCTTAGAGAAAGATGAACTGGAATATATTGTATCTATGTCTTCAAGCTAAGGTGAAGCTACCTATCCTACCCACCTAGCGAGGTACACTAAGTATGGGTTCAAATATGCAATAACTGCCCTGTCTCCTAACGTAAGGCGACGATGACTATCCTAACCACATGGTTGGATCGGAGACCTCCAGTATGTACACAAGATTCAATACCTACCCTGTCTCCTAAAGTAAGGCGACGTGCCTATCCTAACCACTTTTTTAGTGACGATACCCCAGTATGGTACCAACATATTATTTATATATTAGTAGTTATTGATACTAAGTCTACTACAAGTGCCATTCAAGGGCATAACATCTGGAGGCGGAGCCCCTCGCAGCTCTCAGGTGAGAACGCAATACGCATATGGCAAGACAATAAAGGGCCAAAAGTATTGCTGCCAACGTGCGTTGCGAGATAGGTAGCAAAGCGGTTTGCGACATTCGGCAACGCGTTGCGACATTCAGCAACGCGTTGCGGTGGTTTTTTTTTTGTCGGCCAATCAAAATCATGAATTTTGGGACGTATTTCAAACTAGACCCACAAAACGCGTGCTAGATATTGGCAACGCCGGTGCAAACCTCACAACGCGGTGCGAGCTCACAACGTTGCTAAGGGTGGTTAACAAGCCATAAGGGAAATAACGTATTGTCGAAACGCGTTTGAGAAAGTCACACTGCGTTGCGACATTCGGGCAACGCGTTTGGACATTCGGCAACGCGTTCCGACATTTCAGCAACGCGTTGCGGGTTCGGCAATCAAAATCTTGACTTTCTGTGACGCTATTTTTTCCCCAAAATTATTAAATCTCACAAACGCGTGCGACCTTCAAACGCGTGAAACCTGTTCACAACGCGTGCGGCATATTATGACCCTTATTGCTTCCACAACGCGTTGTGAAGTTCAACGCGTTGAAGCTAGCAAGCGTGTGATTGGCTTGCAACGCGTTGTGAAGCCAGACGGTCATAACGTATTGCCGCAACGCGTTGTGGATCGATATTTGAAATACGTCACAGAAAATTCTGGATTTTGATTGGCCGACGCGCAACGCGTTGCCGAAAAGTCGCAACGCCGTTGCTACTTCTCACACGCGTGCGGGCAATAGGTTTGACCCTGATGCTTGGGACCCTTCGCAACGCGTTTGTAAAGCTACACGCGTGAAAGTCGCAACGCGGTGTGAAGGCTTGCAACGCGTGGAGTTTTCCACACGCGTTGCAGATACGTTGCACGCGTTGGGGGGTCTATTCTATTTGAACATACGTCACAGAAATCATGATTTTGAGTGGCCGACCCCGCAACGCGTGGCCGAAATGCTCGCCAACGCGTCTGCGCGAAATGTCGCACGGCGTTGCTACTTTCTCGCACCGAGTTGCGGCCCAATAGTTATGGGCCCTTTAGGCTTGCCCATATCCGCCTCCCTGTTGAGTCTGTACGTCGTATAAGTGCAAAATTAGAATACAATTCTATACATCAACTAGGAAGTGATGATTTTCAACTCGTAACCAGGCGAATAGTACCTAGAAGCCTCTTAAGGAAATCGTATTCCTGCACAGCGTATACGTTTCACAATTACTATAAACGTTAATTTAAAGAGATATTGCAAGCTTGACTAAAATGTAGATTTTAAACGAACACATATCTCCCAAAAGGAACTTAAAAGTGACGCACCACTAACCCGCATAGAATTTAGAGGTATAAGGCTCTAATTGTGGGAATGGTGGGGTTGTGGGACGGATCAAATTTAACGGTTACCCCCGCAGCGAGCAGGGCAGCGATGTGAATAGCTTAAACCCGCGAAGCACAGCAAAACACAAACGCACATAAGGGACGCAATTTGATTGGCTGAACGGTGAATGGGTCAAAAGGCATTCAGCGCACAATGAAACAAACGAAAGGTGCAAACAGGAATGACACGGGTGAACCAACCGAAGAAGTGGCGGTCCACTATAAACAATTATTAGTGAAGGGAAAAGGCATCGTCCGAAACGTTTCCACCTGTTGCAGAAAACGTATTGACAAAGACCTGATTGGATTATAGATTGTTACATCAAAATGGCGAAAGGAATTCTTTGTTTTAAACTTTTAAAGACACTATCAGGTATATGCTAATTAGCAAATCCGAAAAAAAAATCATCAAAAAATAGATTTTTGCACGTATTTGTGACAAGTACAGGTAGGCCAACTACCGCCCCATTGTGACGACGCGTTGTCAAAGTTCGCAACGCCTTGTGAAGGTTTGCAACGCGGTTGTGAGATTTTTTTTGACATACGTCACTTAATCTGTCATTCCGATTGGCCGAAACCTCAGCGCATTGGGAAATTGTCGTGACGCGTGTGGAATTGTCGGTAGTACGTTAGGACCCTTACAAAATGCGGTATGATCTTTATGGCGTTGTGGAGGCTCGCAACGCGATCCTAGATACATCGCAACGTAGTTGTGGGGCTTTTTGTAATACATACCGAAGTTCCCTCTTCTAATTGCTCGACCAAAACTTTTTTACAACGCGGCGTGAATTTTCGGCCAACGCGTTGTACGTTCTCACACCACTTTGACAGCAATACGTTTATGACGTTATGGCTTTGCTATACAGGCATCCGAACATATTTTATTAGAGTGCTGTTACGATCTTGTACGCCTCTAGGTACAGGGTCACGTGTTAATCCTCAAGTAAAGGGGATCTGGGATCTCTTTGCGTGGCGCGCTGAATTTTATTGAACAACGGACGTTTGATATCGTTAAAATACATTCTTTTGATCCTGGAAACCATAAACCTAAAATTAATCACTGATACGTAAAAGTTTGTTTTGTACATTGCAGCCGCCACATGCCGTTTATTACGTCTATCCATGGTATTGTGATCGTAGTACTCATTTATGACCGTGGTCAAGTATTGGCAGTTCATTTACAGGAAAAGACAAAGAAAAAAAATTAGACCACGTCACTGCGACGGTAATACATTTTAGTACGTTTCAGACATTTGAAAAGGGCTTAGTTTTCGCAGTTAGGGTAGTGGTCGAGTAGAAAAATGCCAATGGTACCAGGTGTTAGGGACTGTGTGTGGATCATCACCTCGGTGGAAGTAGAAATCAGAAGTGTGCAAGATTTTTTAGGGCCAAAAAGGTCAAAATTGGACAAATTAGGTAAAAATCATAGAATGGTGTTTTATTTATTCCGACTTCATATGAAATGTAATAGTAAATACAATTCCCCCCCATACCTAGCTGTGATCAAGGAAAGAATTTGAATGTGGAATCTGGGGTTAATTTTTGACCCCCAGAAAGGGCCAAAAAGGGTCAAAATTGACCCAAATAAGGTAAAAATCAGAGAATGGTGATTCCATCTTCATATTAATGTACAGGATTTTTAATTTCCCCACTATATATCTGTAGATTCAAGAAGAATTGAATGTTGGAATCTTGGGTTATTTTTGACCCAAGAAGGGACAAAAAGAGAGTCAAAGTTGACCAAATATGGTAAAAATCATAGAATGGTGATGTATTTTTTCCATCTTAATTTGAAATGAATCAGTCATTTGCCCCGATATATAGCTGTAGATTGAAAAAATTGGAATGTTGTAATCTGGGGTTATCTTTGACCACAGAAAGGGCCAAAAAGGGGTCAAAATTGACCCAATTAGGTAAAAATCATAGAATGGATGATTTATTTATTCGACCATATGAAATGTGCGATATTTAATCTTCCCCACTATATAGCTGTAGATTCAAGAAGAATTTGATGTTGGAATCTGGGGCAAAAAGGGGTAAAATTGACACAATATGGTAAAAATCATAAATGGGGATGTATTTATTCCATCTAATGTTAAAATGTAATATATAGTATATAGTTTCATTTGCCCCACTATATAGCTGTAGATACTTAAAATGGGTAAAAACAAGGATAATTGATTTGGTATAAGCATATGTTTCAGGAATTTCAAAAAGCCATATAACCCTAAACGGCCAAAAGGTATGCAAAATATTGCTTTGAGGAAGCAGGATAGAAATGAGGTGAAGAATAAAGGGAGGAGTAGAGATACGATGAGGAATAAAAATGAGCGGAGAAATAAGGTCTTGGGAGTAATTAATAAGAATTGTACTGGTTGATATAATGTCTTCAGTTGAGCTGTAAAGGTATTTTGTTGGTTAATTGTTGTGATAGATTCGGGAGATCATTCCAAAGTTTGGCGCAGTGAGACTGAATAAGTGCTTTTCAAAAGGAAGATTTTTTGGGAGGGGAAGATGAAGTTTGTCGGTTTGTCTGGTGTTTAGCTGAGGATTTGTCGTTTGTGATAAAGTAAGTATGAAGTTGGGAGGTAAATGATTGTTGGGATATACAAACATGAAGACGCAGTTTGAAGGTGGTGAGGTGCTCTAATTTGAGTGTTTTTCAGTTAGGAAATAATGGCCAAAGTGTGAGTTCTGGGGGGAGTTTGTGATAGTGCGAATGGGACATTTATGTGTGGTGTTTAGTTTGGTCGAGTCGTTGTGATAGTTGGAGGCCAGATGATGTTACGTAACTAAGGAAGGGAGAACTAATGAGTTGTATAGTGATTTTAAGGTGTGTCTGAAGGTGGTGTTTAACTATGTAGATTGTACCTATTGCGTGAGAAGCTTTGGTAGTGACAAGAGTTGATGGTTTTTGTGTTTGTTCATTCCATGTAGTTTGTCAGAATTTGATGCCAAGAAATTGGTGAGGGGGGGTGTGCCTGGGAGATTGTTGGTTATCTATTGTTAATGTTTGATTGTGATTTGTGTTGTGTGCAAGAAAAGCATGTAGGTAGTTTGGAAACCTTAAGAGAAGTTGTTAGCCCGACACCAGTCAGTGATTTGCGAGTTCATTGATTATGTTGTTGAAAGTGCATTAATGTTAGGGTTGAGAGAAAGTGTTTGTTGTAATCTGCAAATAAAATTAGTTATAGTGTGTTAGAGATGTTGTAGATGTCATCATGTAAATGCAAGGTTAGGGGTCCAAATGATTGAGCCTTGTGGAACGCCAACTGTGAGTAGTTTGAATGGATGATGCGATGGAGTGTATGTAGGCTGATTGTGAAAGGGTTAGTTGGTAATTCCTGAACCACTCCAAGGCTACTCCACGGAACACCGTAATGATAAAGCTGTGAAGAAGAATAGTGTGGTCCATGGTGTCGAAAGCCTTGGGAGATCCAGAAACCCCCATGGTGGGAGTTTATTTTTAATGCAAGGTTGAGGTTTATTGTAGTTCAAGGAGTGCCATGTAGGAGCAGGTGGCCTGAAACCGTATGGTTCACGACAAGAAATGTTGTGTTAGTGAAGAAAGTAGACAGACGTGTGTACAGGATTTTTTCAAGTAGTTTGAAAAGAGGAAGAACAGAAATGGGCCTGCAATTGAAATGTTATGTGCGTCTTTGTTTTTGTAAATAGGAATGACTTTGGCTGATTTGAGTTGATCTGGGAAAGTGCCGGTGAGAAGTGGATTGGTTAAAATATGGCATCAGAGGAGATATGATGTTATCATATGATATTTGTTAGCACTGCCTGAGATCTATCTGTCGGTATCCAGCATTGTTACCAGGTTTCAGTAGGTGGCGAAGTTTGTGCATTTATATACAGTAACCGGATTCAGGAAATTGAGGTGAGTGTGTTTTTTGGAAGGTGAGTGTAAATGAGTTATTGGACGGGGAATTTTGTTAGCCAAGTTTTTGCCCAGGTTCGTGAAGTGATCGTTGAATGCGCTGGCTATGTCAAGCGGGTCAGTTATTCTGACTTATATTATGAGGGAAATGGTCAGGGATTTGTTATAGTGGGACACCTTCATGCATAGCATGTTGTTGAGGAAATGTCCAGGTTTGGTAAGGATCCTTTTGAATTTCTGAATTGTTCTGTTGTTGTGTGTTTTCTTGGGCAAATCGCATAAGAGTATGGGAAGGTGGAATTTTGTTAGCCAAGTTTTTGCCCAGGTTAGTGAAGTGATCGTGGAATGCGTTAGCTATGTCAAGCTGGTCAGTTATCTGCTATTATTATGAGTGAAATGGTCAGGGATTGGTTTAGTGGACACCTTCCTGCCTGAATGTGGTTGAGGATGTCCAGGTTTTGGTTAAAAGATCATTTTGAATTTTTAAATTGTTAACCAATCAGGGTGTTGTGTTTTTTTTGGCAAATCGAAGAATGGAGTTAATTGTTTTGTAGTGTTTGTATTGCTGTGGGTGCTGTGGTTTTTTTCAAGTACGTTTTGTGAGGCCGTGCTTGTGTTGATCTGACTTGGAAAAATAGATGTTGTCATCCAGGGCGCTATGGTTAGATTTTTAAAGTCTTCTTTTGTTAGGGGAATGATTCGTGTAATGTTTGATAAGTGGAATGAAGTTGTTGTACGCTATGATAGGGTCATTTTCTGTGAGATATGTTCCCAGGATCAGTGTTGGAGTCTACGGTTAAAGTGTCACACAATAAGTTCTCCTCATTCCCTATTTTCATCTCCCTCCATTACCCCTCCTTCCCACGCTACATCCTCTCCCTATATTCTTTTCTCTCTCGTTCCATGACCCCGATTACTCTTCGTAGGCTAGATAGAACATGCCCCCACCTAAAAGACATCACTTCTGGCAAACCCTCCGTAACGACAAGCTTGCGAGCCTTCTACCTCCATCCGCTTTCCCCTCCCTAAAAGCTTACCTTCACCGAACATTCACACCTTTATTCGCACCCCCTCCTGCGTGCTAAATTACTGATGACACTCCGGGTCGGCCTCGCCCCCTACGCCCGTGCCCGTAAGCCCCGAATCCACACTCACTAATTCCCTTGGAATAGTGATAACGTACCATACTCTTGAACCCAAGCATCGCATCATCAAGAGTCATGAGGATTTCCTTCTTCAATGCAAGCTTCGTTATTCGTGACTAGCCACACCTCGGGACCATCCTAGTCTATTTTTCATACCACATCTCCTCAAATCACACTTACAAAATTGCTTCAGAGTCTGCTCGACCCCACCCTGCCTCCACCCCTACTTCCACCCACGTCTGCCAGCTCAGTACCCTCTCCTCTTCCCCCCCAAGTTATACACTCCATCTCTGCTACATCCGGCTCAACCCCTTGATCTCACCGCTTGCATCTACTCCCCTTCTCCTCTTCCCCTCCATCTTCCACACACACCACCACTCACCCACAAACCCGTCCGCACCTCACTGCCCCTCAGGTGCCTCTCACTTATCTGGTGACTCTCCAATAGCCAACTCATTTCACTCCGCTCGTCGATTTAAGTCACCAATTCACCTCCCTCAAGAGTTAAATGAGTCATAAAGATAGCGCCTCTACACCCAATCTACCAAATTGTGCTCACACATCGTTCATCACCTTCTTCCCTCGCTGCTATTCACTCTCCTCCCATTTATCCCCACTTTATGCCAAGTCCCAGCAGTCATCTATAAAACCTCCCCCTTCCTACCCGCCCTCCGGCTCTTACCCTGACCATTTTTTTCCTCTCACTCTACACCCCTAGACTATCCTCCTCACATCCCTCCTTTCTCACCGATACTTACCTGCCTTCCCAACACTTCTAACTTATTCAATTTCCCCTCTCTCTCCCCGGCTTCTTTCCCATTGTTTGTCTTGCAGCTCCCCTCTGGACACTATCTCGCTATTTGCTAGTTGAACGAATCCCGGTACCCCTAAGAATTTCCTTGACCTAGTCGTTCCACCTGTTAAACACTAGGGACACCACACACCAAAACCACACATAGCCTGGTGGCAACCCACACAGGTGTTCTTCTTCGCCTCCACCTCTGGAGCAAGATCAATGGAGCCAAAACACCCCCCCTGCATTAGCTGAAACCCGTCCTGTGGACGCCACCAGGATCACTCAACCACACCGTCGCGTTGCCTCTCACCCCTTCTGGTTGTTACACCCTGCGTCTCGGCTTCCTGCGAATGTTGTGATCTCTGTAATTCACGCGTAGTGCAGTGTTGGTTTTTGTGGCATGCTTATGATTAAGAGGATGTATGAGGATTTGCGAATGATCGTAGTGTCAGTGACAAATATCCCTGGTATGGAGTCGTGTCTGTGGAGTTGGTGATTAATGTGTCAAGAGCGTGGCCGTGTTATGGGTAATTCTTGTGGGGTCTGTTAATTTGGGGATATAAGGATATGACAGGGAAGTGTTAATAAAATCATCATGTGTGGGTGAGTGGAATAATGAGAAGATTGATGTTAAAGGTCCCGAACAATATAGGAAATCACGGTTGAGTTTTATTTAGTTCAGTGAGAAGCTGCTCGAAGCTGTTGTTGGAAAATTTTGGATTGTGTGTTCATGCAGACTGTAAATAACACCGACGGTGATGTGGTTTGGGTCTATTGTTGAGTGTTAATGGTGAGATCAAGAGAAGTGAGTCAAATTCTGGTAATGGTGTTGTGTCGAGATTTTGATGAGAGGTGATTTTTTATGTTTAAAGGACAAAACTCCCCTTCCTCTGCCAGTGAGTGGCCTGAATGTACGTGTAAACCATTAAAAGTGAGGTGGTGACTTGGGTCAGTGAGCCATGTTTCTGACAAATGCTAAGACTGAGAACGAGTGGTTGAGGTGATCCAAAGTAGTTAGTGATTTCTTCATATGATTTTGTGATACTGCGACAGTTGGAAAGGAATATGGAAAATGAGTCGTGCTTGTTGGATTTTATTAGTGTGTTGAAGCTGTCGTCTGTGTGAAGCGGGAATCAGAACAGGATGTTTGCAGGTGTGATGAAAGATGGGTGTCACAGGTTGAGATGATATCGGATCTTAGTAATGGTTGATGCAAAGGGAGTTAAGTTTGATGATGTTCAATTCAGTGTTGGTGAAAAATTCAATTATTGATGTGCCCCCGAAGTCTTCGTCGTGAAGCCGGTGGTTAAATGGCAGTTCGTGTATTGGCAGGGAATGGCATACTGAAAGGGATAAAATCAAAGGAAAATAGCGAGGAGGGGTTATAAAGGGAGAGAGAGGAGAATGAGGGAGCGAGAAGGAGAGAGAGAGTGAGTGAGAGAGAGAGAGACGAGGTCTGCCCTGATGATTGCTTAGAACAAATGTTTTACTATTATGGTTTAAGTATATAAATGAATAAGTCGGTTGTCTCAGAGCAACTAAGATGGCCTTCTACAGGCCTGTGTGAAAATCATCTTACTGTATGGGCAGATAACATCGACAATGGAGGGGGAACTGCAGGAACTTTTTAAGTGGCAAACTTATACCAGGCTAACTCATACCAGTTGAAAAATCTCTGGAAAAAAACATCTACCGAATATCGATATATGGTGAAAAACCTCCTATTACCACAGTTATGGACACAGTAATAGAGCACAGTTCTGGTGGTCATGCTTTCAAGTCAATGATACAAGATTATATCAGACCTTTATTCGTGGAGTCTCCCGTCAGTAGAGGTATCAGATCACTAACCTACTCTGATATAAGCCTGGGCTCACAAAAAATGGTACAATTAGAAAAAAAATGGTTAAAATATGAAATTCAAATAAGATTCTTAGTCTTGAAATAGTAAAGAACAAAAGACCAGGCTTTCCAATGGTGTTTTGTTTCATCTCATTTGCTTTTGTCAAAACAGAGATATAATCAATTAGTGGCGATATACCAAAATCGATTTTGTGCCACTTTATGCATGGGCAGTTGTTTCACGCAGTTATGCCATGCGTCTTAAAGCGCACAACAATTGGCATAAAACTTGACAAAAAGAAAACAAAACACAGATTTAAAATTAGTAAACAAAGGAAGTCTACTTTATCGACACAAGTTTAATAGTCAAATAATCAGTTGCAATTTAAAAATCTTATTTTCATAAATAACAAACAATAAAAATATTATTGCACGTCAATTGATGGAGCTTGAAGTTATTACAAGATTGGTATCTGTTAAAATCATGCCAGAAGGAATGTCATTGCAACCAAAATAACACTCCACAAATCCAAGAAATGTTTTAAAATGGCACTATCTTTGTGCATTTACTAATGTGAAGTCAATAAAATTCGAATGTGAAGCAAAGTATCAAAGTGGTGGTAGGAATTTGCGTTTCATGATTACTTCAAGACCATAGAACTCTCTCCCCAGATGCTGTTCGCCGGTGGCTCATGTTCTCATCTGAAAACAACGTATGTGGAAATGTATTCACTTTATTTTAAAGCCATAACTCCACCATGATGTCTTTTAGAGTGTCATTTATAAAGTTCATCCCTTTTAAAGAATCATATTTTCAAGTGGGAATAACTTATGTTTAACTAATTCGTTGACCGTTTTCACTCAATCAGAAAGTGGCACAAACTCGATTTTGGCTCTTCCGCAGTAAACTGGAGTTATCTCTCGATTAAAGGAGCAATTTAGATGAAACAAAAAATCATGAAATAGCCTTGGTCTCTTCTCTTGAAAAGTGATACAAAACCAACTTAGCCATTATGTTGAGATATAATGATTGAAAAAAATCGGTTTTTGATTGTACATTTTTTTTCGAAAGCGCTGATTATGCAGCAGAGATACCAGCTTTACTTGAAGTGGGAGCAGCAATACTTGATAAAGACGTTTTGCAAAAAAAGTACGCCCGGATTTCTACAAACGTCAAAAAGATGATGACGATATTGTCCACCTTGCCAAGTGCATGTTTCGTCAATAATGCAAATCTAATGTGGTTGCCAGTGACAAAAAGTGCAAAAATTTGTCTATGGAGTTGCTTCTCAAAAGATAATCCACAATGATAAATGCCATAATTGATAGCTTGTAATTCACACTCTTTTGGGTCTATTTGACCTTTTGGGAACCGTTCCAAGGTCAATTTTGGGTCAAAGTGATTGAAGAGCCACTCTTTAAGGCCAAGTAAAAAACAACACAGGTGATCGTCCCCGCCGCGACTACCAAGTTTGGATGCCGCACCCGATTTTGTTATGTGCTATTTTTTTAAAAGCACAACACCACCAAAACGAAGGCTAAAAAGGGGAAAATTACGTCAACAAAAATATCGGAGCACTATTTGAACTCGCATAACCTATTTGAAGAGTATCCTTGCATTTTGTGAAGCAAATTTCTTAAACCGTACATACTACTATTTCCACAACGCAAACGCAATCTGCAAATATATATTGTGCCATCTTAAAATGGCAGCATCTTGGAAAAACTGTAATACATAACAAATAATAAAGGCATCCCTCGACAACTTTTTCAAAAGTACCGGGACGATCACTGTTTTATTTTTACTTTGTCTAAAATAGCCTCGTCCCCGGGGATCAACAGTTTTCAGAAAGTGATCCGAATATAATAGTGGTGTCTGTAGAAAGGTACTCTTTGTCTCATTTACCCTGAGAAAGTGTAGACTTAAATATTAATTTAGATATTTTTAAAATATAACTTAGATAAGAATGTATTTATTTTACACAGTATTCTAGGAGCCTTCATAAATCACGTTTTTAGCCTCATATCAAAAACTGGTTGGAAATGATACGGGTACGATACTTAAAAGAGGGTATGGGAGTCAGGGTCGTTCAATCAGATGAAAACTATATATTAACTTGGGGTGAATCTTGACCCAAAATGTCAAAATTGAGTTTATTAGCTACTACCAATATATTAATAGAAAGAGGTTTCATTTTAGAAGTCTTAAAAATGATATTAATTGGAATGATTGCCTTGCCATTTTAACTTTAACTGACTCATATTTTGGGTCCAATTTTGCCCTTTTTTTTCCTTTTCTGGGTCAATTTGGACCCCATAATTCCAACATTCGAATTCTCTTCTTGAATCTTCTGCTATTGAGTGGAGAAAATGAAATTTACTACTGCATTTAATATAAAGTGCGACATAAATACATCACCATCTATGATTTTTACCTTATTTGGGTCAATTCTAAAGCCCTTTTTCACCTTTCTGGAGTCAAATTTGACCATAGATTCAACATTCCATTTCTTTCTGGAAATTCGCTGCTATAGAATGGAGGAAATGAAATACTAGTTTAAGTTGGAATTACATCACCATCTAGATGTTGACCTCATTTGGGTAAATTTAACACCTTTTGGGCCCTTTTCTGGGGTAACCCAGATTCCATGACATTCAAATTCTTTGTTCAAATGCACGGCTATAGAGCTGGGAAAAGGAAAAGGACGACGAGAGGGTAAGAGGAGGAGGGAAGAGAGACATCACCAGGCGACGAGGGGGGGACCGATCAAGAAGAGGACCTGGTTAGGGGTTGACCGGGCTAGAGAGTGGAGAAAATGAAATACTATTGCATTTTGTCTAAAGTTGGAATTAATACATCACATCTATGATTTTTACCCTATTGCCCATCCAGGGCAAAGGGGAAAAAAGGGCCAAAAAAGGGTTGGAGGGAAACGGGGTGGGGAGAGAGTATTGATGAGGGCAAGTGTAGGTAGGCGGAATCTTCTGCTATACCGAGTGGGAAAAAATGAAATTACTTAGTTAAGTTGGAATAAACATCACCATTCTATGATTTTTACCTCATGTGGGCAATTTTGACCCCTGTTTGGCCCTTTCTGGGGTCAAAACATGACTCCAATTCCAACATTCAAATGCTTCTTGAATATACAGCATATAGTGGGAATTTTAATTAAAATACTGTTACCTTAATAGAAGTTGGAATCACATTCTATGATTTTTACTTATGGGTCCAATTTTGACCCCTTTTGGTCTTTTTGGGGGGTTTTGAGTTTTTTAAAAAATTCAAAATTCAAATTCTTATTGAATTACAGCTATCTAGTGGGGGAATGTATTAGTATTACATTTCAATATGAAAGTAGGAATAAATAAATCACCATTCATGAGTTTACTAATTGGGTCAATTTTACCCTTTTTGGCCATAAAAAATAATTGCACCACTGCTGATTTCTACATCCACCCAGGCGTAGTCCCCACATATGTACTCACATGTGTAGCAATGAAATTTTCTACTATTCCACATACCCTTGTGCCCAAAAAGGTCCGTGCGACTACTATTCAGCATTCGTTCTATAGAAAACAAAAAAACGAGATCATTGGTCCATATTTAGACTACTTAGATGTAGTCCTTTGATGTTGTGTTTTGATTATTTGTTATTTCGCTATTTGTCTTTGTTGTTGTTGTTGAGTTGTTTTTTTTGACATTATTTGTTTCCGATTATGAAAAAATTTTATGAATAAAACTTCCGTTATAAAAAAATACAATTTTGTTGCATTTCACAAGGCACTAAATTAGCATCAACTGCATGGCTTCGTTGTGATTTAGACTTGTCAAAGACAAGGCTAAAGTTTATTTTGCCCAAAATATAGCCACAAAATAACTTTGCAACCAAAATAGTTGGGCGATTTGTGTTTTATATGCACACTTCTTAAAAACCACGAAAATCGAAAAGACAAGAAATATTAGTGAACGAGAGTAATTGGTCTACGGGGGAGGGCAGAGAAAGGAGGAAACACTAGGAGAGGGACGAATGGAGGTTGAAATGAACCAGAAATGATGGTGTGCGTGAAAAAAAAGTCATATAATACAATCAATATGACAATAACTCTGCCCAAATAAAGTGAGACATATTCTTCCATAATCGAATCAACCCAATCGGATCGCCTTCTGAAGGAAAGTAATTGGTTTGATGACTCGAATCTTCATATTTTATTGTAGATCAACTCTAACGGCATCTGACAAATTACATTTGGATAAAAACATTACCGTGATTTCGAAGAAGAAGAAGAAACTGTATCAATTTGAAAATCGTTCTCAATAACACAGTCTGTGTATGGAATAAGCCATCTGGATTCATTGTCGAAAAACGAAAAGCTTTGGGAATCATTGCACACCGTCTCTGCAAGGATTACCTCGCTGATAGCGATAATAATAATAATAATAATAGGGTAAAGTGGGAATCCGAGACCCTAAGCTCATTTGCATATTCACATAAAATAACCAATGTTACACATTAAAAAGGTTCGTACTATTAAGTACTTTATTATAATTGGTAACATAATTCACATAAAACATGACCAAATGGTACACATTAAAAGGTTCCTTACTCTATAATTGGTAAGATAATGGTATCTTATAACTGAAAACTTAAAGCAATATTAGCACATTTTTGAAGAGCGAACCCAATTTTCAAAATTTGATATTTTTGCACAGTTACGTTGGTTAATTGTCTAGGAAACTAAAGATTTTGTAATGAGAATTGGGATCCAGATTGGCTTAACGGCAGAGCTGGAAATGTTACGTTTATGTCAGTCATTGAATGAAATCGTGCCACCTCGAGAAAATTAACCTCTAACTTGGCTTGCTGAACATTAAAACCAACTAATGGATGCGCTTAGACACGTACAGTTGGTGCTATTTCCGGCTATTTCACATTGGAAGGCCGTTTTCCAGCAGCGTTGGATTATTATCGGGGAGCCCCGATAATAATATTCTAGTACAAAAGTCCTCGTTTGTGACACAAGACATTTTCGAGTTAACCATTCACGGGTATAGTTACTAGCCAGTTCCCAATTGTAATGTGTAAAAAATCTCCAAATTTTTGAAAAATTGGGGGGGGGCGGAATCAAAAAAATGCTTTAAGTGACCAAGGGTTTTCAATCCCGTTGGTGCCCAAGGGGGGGGGGTCCATGGGGACCCCCATCGGGAATTTTTGTAGAAATTTTACCACATGTGAAGGGTCATAAGGACCAACCCCAAATCAGAAATAAAACAGAAATTGTTATTTGGCCTTCAACTAGGGAAAAAAAATTGTTTTAAAAACATGCAAACAATGGGCAAAAGGACGGAAAATGCAAATGAACCTTGCGCTTACATCAAAACTTTGAAATTCTTATTTTATGTTGATATCTACTTAAGAAGACCCAAATTACATTATTAACAAACAACCTTGAAGTTTTAGGAATCCTGTATTTTTAACGGGGTGTGCAAAAATACACGTCATTTTCCATAGCGTCATTTTCCCACAATGAAATTGTCTGTTTACAGCACTAAAGGGTTAATTATTTTAATGTTGCTATCATTTGTTTACTAATATGTATGTGTGAAACATATATCAGCAAAAAAAAAAATTGCTTGGTTCTTTGATTTTTTTTATATATCAGTTGACTTCCGTTAGTGCCCAAGGGGGTGTCCATGGGACCCTCACTAATTAACAGATGGGATTGGAATCAAGGCGATTCATCAGATGAACTATATATTAACTTGGGGGTGTATCGTGACCCAATTGTCACCATTTGAGTTTATTACCTACTACCATAGATAATAGAATGAGGTTTCATTTTAGAAGTCTTCAACTGCATATAATTGGAATGATTACCTTGCCATGTTTAACTTTAACGGACTCATCTTTTTGGTCAGTTTGACCTTTTTTTTTCCTTTGCTGGGTCAATTTTGACCCCAGATAGATCCAACATTCAATTCTTCTTGAATCTTCTGCTATTGAGTGAGAAAAGAAATATACTGCATTTTAATATAACGTTGGAATAAATACATCACATTCTATATTGTTTACCGATTTGGGTCAATCTACGCCTTTTCACCCTTTCGAGTCAAATTTACCCTCGATTCCACATTCCCATTTCTTCTGGAATCTTCCGCTATAGAGTGGGGAAAATGAAATACTAGTTTTAAGTTGGAATACATCACCATTCTATGAATTACCTCATTTGGGTAGTTAACACCTTTGGGCCCTTTCTGGGGTAACCCAATTCCAGACTTCAAAGTCTTTTTAAATGCCACGGCTATTGAGCGGGAAAATTAATACGACTATATTGTAAGATGAGGATGGATAAATACATCACCATGCTACGATTTGTACCTACCATATTATTACCTTATTTTACCTGCTTAAGTGGAGAAAATGAATCCTATTGCATTTTAGTATAAAGTTGGAATTCATACCTCACCATTCTATGATTTTTAGACCTTATTTGGGTCAATTTTACAGCCCTTTTTTAACCTGTCTGGGTCAAATTTGTGGTCTAGATCTTTCTTCTGGAATTTTCTCCGGGAATCTTCTTTCTATAGAGTGGGCAAAATGCATACAGTTTAAGATGAATAACTACATCACCATTCTATGATTTTTTCCTCATTTGGGGCATTTTTTAACCCCTTTTGGCCCTTTCGGGTCAAAATGACGCCAATTCCAACTTCAAATTCTTCTTGAATCTACAGCCTAGTATGGTGAAATTACAATACTGTTACATTAATATGAATTTGGAATCACCATTCCTATATTTTGACTTATTTGGGTGCATTTTGACCCCTTTTGGTCTTTTTTTGGTGTCAAAATGAACCCAGATCCAAATTCAATTCCTTCTGAATCTACAGCCTATATGTGGGGAATTTATTAGTATACAATTCAATATAAGTTGGAATAATAAATCACCATTCTATGATTTTACCTAATTTGGGGTCAATTTTTTACCTTTTTTGGCCCATAATAAGTGCACCACTTCTGATTTCTACATCCACGCAGGCGATGATCTCCACATATTTACCTAACATGTGGTACACTGAAATTTTTTCTAACTCTTCCACCTACCCCTTGGTGCCCAAAACTGGTCCGTGCTGGCGTACTAATTAGCATTTAAGTTCTATATAAACAAAAACCGAGATCATTGGTCATCATTTAGACTACCCCCTTTACAAAAAAAAAAAAAAAAAAAAAAATGTGTTTTTTTCTTTGATGTTGTTTTTTGCTTCATTTTGTTTATTTCTCATTTGTCCTTTTGTTTGTTGTTGTTGCGTTGTGCTTGTTGATCTTCTTTGTTTCCGATTATTAAAATTTATGTCCTAACTCCGTTATAAAAAATCAATTTTGATTGCATTCCAGGCACTAAAATTAGCATCACTGCATGGCTTCGGTGTGATTTTTATCCTTGTCACAGACAATGCCTAAAGTTATTTTGCCAAAATATAGCACAAATAACTGTTCACCAAAATATTTTGGCGTTTTTTTTTATCTGCACCCTTCTAAAAACCATCACTAACAACTAAAGTAAACAGTACTATATTTTCCTGTGATGGCGATAAAGTCGTAACGATAAGTTACGACTTTATTGCACGATGCGAAACGAACTTCTGTTTTGGTGCAACAAAGTCATATACACACCCTAGACTAATAACTGCTGCATTAATGAGACATCGCTTCCATAATCGATCAGCCAATCGGTCGCCTTCTAAGGAACGTAATTGGTTTTGATTGACTTAGAATCGTGCATATTTTTATTGTAGGTCAACTCGAACGCATCTGACCAATTAAATTGTCACGAACACATACAGTGCATTTTCAGACGAAGAAGAATAAACTGGTCTCAATTGAAACGTTCTCAATACACATTCTTTATGGAATACGCCATCTGGATCATTGTCGAATCTAACGAAAGCTTGGAATCATTTCACACCGTCTCTGCAGATACCTCGCTGGATACGAATAATCATAATAATTAATAATAGGTAACCGTGAGGAATACGAGACCTTAAGCTCATTTTCATATTCACATAAATAACCATGTTATCAAAAAAACAAAACCATAAAACGGTTCCGTTACTCTTAAGTAACTTTTACTTATAATTGGTAACTAATTCACATAAACAGGAACCAATGTACACATTAAAAGGTTGCCTTTACTCTATATTGGTAACATAATGGTATCTATAACTTAACACTTAAGCAATATTAGCACATGTTTTGAGAGCGCCCCAATTTTCAAAATTTGACTATTTTTGCACATTACGTTGGTATTGTCTAGGAAACTAACTATTTTGTCAATTAGAATGGGATCCCAGATTGGACTTAACGGCAGAGCTGGGAAACAAAAAAAATGGTTACTTATGTCCGTCCAGGATGAAATAGTGCCACCTCGAGAAATAACCTCTAACTTGCCTTTGCCTGAACTATTAAAACAACGAATGAATGAGCGTAGACACTACAGGGTGCTAGTTCCCGCTATTTCCCTTGGACGGCCGTTTCACAGCCGTTGTAGTATTATTTTATCGGGGGAGCACCGATAAATTATTCTAGTACAAATTCCTTCGTTTGGGACACATAGACATTTACGAACTTAACCATTCACAAGTATAATTTAATAGCCAATTAAAAATTTAAAAAAAAAAAAAAAAATCTCCAATTTTTGAAAAATTGGGGCCGCTACTCAAAAAAATTTCATTTAATTTACCAAGGGTTTTCATCCCGTGGTGGCCCAAGGGGGGGGGGGTCCATGGGATACCCCCCCCGGATGTTTGTACGCATTTATACCACTGTGAAGGTCATAAGACAACCCCAATAGCAAGTAACAACAGAAAGTTGTTATTTGGCCTGCAAATTAGGGGCACAAAAATTGTTTTCAAAACATGCAAAAATGGCAAAAGACGAAATTCAAATGAACCTGGGCGCTTACATCACTGTTTGGAAAGCTTATTTTATTTGATTCTACTCTAGAAGCCCCAAATGACTATTTTAACAAAAAACTTGAATGTTTTAGGAATCCTGTATTTTAACGGTTTGCCACATAAACGTCATTTCCCATAGACGTCATTTTCCCACAATAAATTGTCTGTTTACAGCAACATAAAGGGTTCATTATTTTTAATGTTGCTATGATTGTTTTACTACTATGTATGTGTGAACATATTATCAGCAAAAAAACAATTTGCTTTTGTTCTTTGATTTTTTTTTTAATATTCTCAGGTGACTTCCGTTAGTGCCCAAGGGGGTCCATGGGACCTACAATTACTCATTGACGGCTTGGCCGATTTTTAATTTTTTTGGTATGAAAAGAAGCCGCATTTAAAAGTTAGACAATACACAAAAAATTCGGCGCAAAAATCCCCCGCGAAAGCGGCCACGCGAAAACACATTTGGAGGGTCCCTAGACCCCCCCCCCCTTTTTGGTCACTTAAGTGTTTAATTATTATGAATGATAAGTATTAATGACGGCGTCATCAAAGTTCTATTAGTACCTACACGTGATGTACTAATAGGAGGCCTTTGCTGATTACGTCATTAAAACATATTTAATATTTAAATTACATTTATTGACAAATAAACACTCAATATAGTTTACATTGTTTGACCATCATGGTCTTTTTGGTTTTCACCTGCACAATAATGCCATCAGCAGCAGATATGACTATCCAGGCCTTGATATTCATACCAACAGCCGACCATATTAAAGTGCCCACATTACCTACCCATTATTGATCTGTATCTGTTCTGTTGAATTACTGCGTAACTCTCCTGGGTGGAAACAAACACCATGTTTGAAATTGCATGGGAAAAAAACTAGTCCTGACGAGCATGACCAACAGGGCAAATTAAACTTCGCTGTTTGAAGCTATGTATATTTTGTTCCTGATCCCTTAAAATCCTTCATCCTTGAAAACGAAATGGACTGCTCCGCAAGGGTTGGTAGTTATGATGAGGGCCGGGACTACAAAGAATATCAATATTTATGAGCACTAAATAGCGTGCCGTGTGCAAGACCTCTCACAACGGGGCTTCTTCCACCATGCGCAGGCAGAAACATAAAATTTTCTAAGGGTTGAAATCTATGCATAATGGAAAACACCACAAGTTTATTACACCGATGCAAGTTATATGTTACGAGTATAGAGTATAGGGCGGCCTGGGAGCTTATAGTTAGAACATCGCCTTGTGTGCGAAAGGTCCGGGGTTGCAATTCCTGCACAGGCGGATGTACCAGGATTGTTTCCAGGTGTATCATCGCTTAGGCATATTGTGATGTCAGTTAACTAATTGTTCCCAATGTTCTATATGCGATGCTATTTCTTTCTCCACTTTGAAATATATATTGTTAAGAAATGCGGTTAAGTCATCATAATGATCTCGTGTACTAGATTGTATCTTATAGCTATATCCCCCCCCCCCCTCCAGTGTACGATGCTCTAGTCTCATACCTACTTTTATTAGTTTTTAAACCTCAGGATTTGCCATAAAATATGTCCGCTTATGATAAAATTTTGAGAGATAAGCTGATTAGAAGGAAATAGCTCGAAATCATCGCACCCAAACTCGCCATTATAATGTTTGACAAAAAGAGAATGTTTTAAAAATTAAAAAAAAAAAAAAAAAAAAACAACGTTTTTTTTGCGGCCCCGTGGTCTAGTGGTTTAGAGAGCTTGCCTCTGGGCCCAATGGTCCGCGGGTTCAAATCCGGTGGGTTACTTGCTGGATTTATTCTAGGTATCCAATTCGGGATTTATTTGTAGCGGAGCTATTGATTAAAACCAGTATTGCCACTCTCCTCTGGTTCATTTAATGGGCACATGAAACCAGAAAAGCTCTCTGTTTTCCCTTTGTGTTTGTTTCGTCCCAATGTCTGGATGTAGTAACCGGGCGCTGATTAGCTGCTGGCTGCCGTAGTCTGTTTGCGTTGGTCCCTGTCCGTTGTTACAGCGCGTTGTAACTTGCGGGAAAAGTCGCAATTACAAATTAAAATTATTATTATGTTCATTCCATTTTTGGGCCAATACACTTGGTTCAATCTATTTTTGACCACAGTCCAGAGTCCATTTGCTCCATTTGTTTCGGTGGGTCCAATTACCACTTAGAGTCACTGGCAGTTATGACACTAGTTAAAGTTCGTCCGTAACCGCTTAATATAATTATCATTTAATTCATTACCAATTGACCCATTGACTCTTGTCCATCTTGCCAATTGTTTTCATGTTCTTCCTTTACATGTTTGGCTTGCTTAAGTTAAGTCGAATGGGCCTTTTGCAATCGTGATGGCTTTCTGTATCTCTTGTCCAGCATTGCAGTTTTCATTTCATCCTCTTCATGTCCGGTGTCAGTGTTCAGAATGTTCTATGGGAAGTACTGTTCTAAATAAATAAAAGATATATGTTGGGAGTCCAACATACTAATTGATCGACTTTTCACGGATCCTAAATTCAGTGGCTCTTCAGCGGGTCCCTATTTCTCTTAGTTTGGTTGACACTTTTTGGCAGATTGCGTACCATTTTTTCTTGTTGATGATTTTGTTGCTATTCGGTCCTGAAGGCATCTCTTACCATCCTAGTGGACGATGCTATCCTGGACTGGTGCATCTGGATTTTGTAACTGCGAGGTAGGCCTCGAAGTAAAATAAATATCACTGACTCAACATTTGACAAGAAAACTACCACGATCGTTTCACTTCTGTCTTTTATAGTGGATTTTTCCCCCCACAGTAGGTGGTAATGTCGTTATTGAATCGGAGATCTTTAATTTTACTTTATCCCAATCATCTACCCCTCCTCCTCCCTCTTTAGCTGAAAGCACATCTCTTCCTCCTTCCATATATTCTTCAAGGAGTAATGAGAGGATATTTCAGAATGTCCCCTTATATGCATGCTTTGTGGTATCTCACGTAGATACCACGATCAATTTCGGACAACACACAGATCCCTAACACAGTAAATGATGCGAGTTTATGAGGCATATTTTGATTTGGTTTTCTCGTGTTCCAAACCTCATTTGATAAGGAAAAATAAGTAATGCCTATCTCCAGTCCCTATTATCCCCATAGTTCCTTTATTTTAACTTTTGACTACTCTAGCAGAGATAAGGTAGATTTCAAACACCTATCTTCTACAGAATTCAACGGGATTTTGACAGTGCACATGACAGTTGCACCCTGGTGATTTACTAGTGTTGCATGGGATTCTGGGGCTTTCTGTTCTGGATCGTAATAAAAGATAATCAGTAATTTTCACATAGGTTAGTTTTCCCACCAGGGTGTCACTTTTACTTGTTCGATGACATTCACACTTATAGGTACGGGTACCCTATGCCCGAACATTTCCATTGTTTCAAATCGATGGGTGTGTATCAAAGGCTTTCTGAAATCTGATGAAGTGTAATTGTGGCAAATAGTTGCAAATATTTAGAATATGTGCCTTTGTAAATCTTCGCACTGCGTCAATTCTCAGGTTATTCAATCCTCGCTATAGGTCTTTTTCTTCTACATGTCCTAGAGAATCTTTACCATCTTGAACTCCTCCTGGGTCGAGGGAAACTCTTATCTATTGAAGATTATATGTATTATAGTTTGATCATTTTCATCAGTAAGCATTCAGAATTTCTAAAATACTTGGTTGTACCAGTTTTCGAGCTTTTCGTATAGGTAGTTCTTACTTAAAGCTGGCCGTTTTCTTTGAGTTTAGCCATTGCTGACCTATTTTGCTTTGCTGTGCTTGATATTCTAATTGAACATTTTGCTGAGCGGTTCCTCTGAGACATGAGTACGGGGCTCTGTCAACTGCTCTTAGCACGCTCATCTCACACTACCGATATTGGAGCCAAACGATTTATTGTAATTTTCCAATTGGTATTATTTCCTGCTCCTTTGCGTGAAATAACCCAAACCGGATAGAGGTAAGGTTTAGGACGATCTTGTGAAGTGGATGGATTGGTGATGTGGTCATAGTCCCGCAAAGGCATCAAAATTGACCAAATTTTCCATAGACGGCAGTGTAGAAACGAAAGAAAAAATTAAGAAAATATTCAGATTACCATGTCTTTTGGCTCTAAATGATGACAACATGAACTAGTTTTATTAAATCTAGATTTTTAGTGCATACTGTTGGTAAGCCACACATCTCCAAGTAGCCATTATTCCGTGGCAATCCAGCCTAGTATTTGTTTTTATCCCCTCTCTGTTTTCTTATGACATCATAGTGACGTCATAGTTTGTTGATGTTCTACTTATTTTTGAGGCAATAGAAAGAAGACCATCTAAGCTAGCCTTGGTAACCAACTTTATTGTGAAAGTTATTAGGATTTTTAATAATGAACTCCAGGGGGTGATAAAACCTCACTCCCAAAGAAGGGCCTCAGATAGACGAGGGTTATATACTTGTGCCTGTTCTCTTCAACTGTATTTTGTTGATACACTCATTAATGTCGTGGTTCTCTGTCTTTTTCGTCCTCCCTGAAAATAAAATCACCTTTCCTCATATTGTCTGTCATAATATTTGTGCTGTTTAATAACAAATTTCAAAAACTTTCATTGTCTAGATTTAGTTCATAATGCTTCATAATCGTTACAGAATTATACAATTGCTGTCTTCCACAAACAAAATTTTAATGCTAAAATAATAATAGGCTTCATGTAACTTTGTTTCAAGTTTTTCGGTTGTGTATTGCCATACCGAAATATGAAAACATTTCTGACAGTTAAATTACATTGAAAATTACAATTTTGCAGACTGCGCATCAATATCTAATAACACTGATTTTTAAGTTAAAAATTGCAATGAGATTAACTCTTGGAAAATATATATTATCTTGTATATGTAATGGACCGTGAATAAGATAAAATAGATCAAACATTAAATGCTTGCACTTAATTTGGCGTTACGAGGTGTTAGCATCCGTCTAAAACAAAAAGTTTCTAATTCTCTATGGGCCAAATTTATGTACGTTTAAAAATCTTTTGAAACTCGGTAAACTGTAAAGGTTGATGTGGGCAAGATCATATTCAATATATTTTGTTTTGGTAAATATTATAAAATACAACATCCGTCGCTACGAGGCTATCGATCCGACAATCATTATTTTTTATAACTGAAAGACAAAAAAATAAACAACGAACTGCAGAGCATCATAAAAGAAATAGAAAGTGGCAGCACTGAACCATTGGTGCCATGACAAACCAATAATTTGAAACCAATTTGACCTCGATTTGGGGAACGAAGGTAGGATATTCCAGAAATTCTCCACACCTCTATTAAAACCACACACCTTCTCTCGCAAAATTACAACAGGGGAATTTTCTTCTCTCTATAAGTGAAATCCCAAAGAGTGCATGGGAATTCCCATTATCAAATCCAAAAGTGCATCATCAGAGTTTTCCATATCCACAATGAAAATCGTAAAAAAAAAACATATCCACCAATATTCCAAATTTGTTCGGCAAATGCATACACTGAAGAGATAATCGAGTTATTGAGTAGCTAACCCAAGGTGACTTTGGGAATGTTCACGACTTTACTGACCCACTGAAAAAAAGAATCCCATTTCCCCAAAGAATACCATCACTTAGTAGGCTGTTTTCCCTTTCGTCCTCTTTGGTCAAAAACACCGAAAGATGACATGGAGGAGTGTGGGAATTCCCACGGGAATTATCACACTCCTTTATCAAAAACAGCTTGGGAATTTCCATAGTTATTTCAAATTTTGAAATTGTCATGGGGTGGATAATTCCTGGAATAGCCTATTTTGACCACCCTTTTGTCGCCATTTTAAAACTATGTGCATCTGCATATTGATGTAGGTGTGCACCATGATGCTGAATGTCATTCTGAATGTTATTATAGCATCACAAAACAATAATTTGAAATGTCCCTTTAAAGAGAATACTTCTAGGGATTTAATGGTGTGCCATTTCAAGCAGACACTAAATTGTGCTGGGATGCTTGCATTTGAAACCAGCTGCATGGGACACCAACAATAAGCACACATCGTCCTCGGACCCTCCAAATTTAGGGACCCTGAGATTTGTGTAATGTAATAAACTTCAGAGTCCCACAATTTCAAATGTTCTGGGACTCTTCCTTTTATTACATGTAGTCCATTGGACACTGCGTATCATTACCGATAGTCCCCAGGACACTGATAATCAAAACTTAGTGTCCATAGGACCCCTAATTTTAAAACATGGTCCTAGGACTGTGAATTCAACTGCATGGGACACTCACAACTAGTACACACAGTCTCCAGACCCTCAACATTTTGGGACGCTGACTCTAAAAATGCTAGGACTGGCTCCCTCGTGACACCGGCCGTAAGCCTATCGCATAACACGCTATACGCGAGCGCGATTTTTAAATAGCGCATGGTCAGTCTAGATGGTTTTAATTAATTGTTATGGTTAATATAATTCGGTTTTTTCTATGAAACAACCAAGTGGTCCGTTATTGTTATTAATGTTCGTATTGGATTCCTGGACCCTGAAAACGTGGATATAGACGCCATAATCATGTCTCTATAGTATTCAGAGACAGGTAAGGCAAAAAAATAACTTCCCTTGGCGGCCATTTTGAATTTCAAGATGGTCGCCACAGCCACATGATCTAATGTTGTTGCATTGAGATCAACATTCTCCAAATAGGTTTAGATGGTAGAATTACATTTTTATGTTGGGTTAAAAGCAAAAGATATAGCACCTATAAGGTTGAAAATGGCGATTTAAAAAATGCCAACATTGAGATTTTCTGGGGTGTTTTTTACCCCTAAACTTTATTAAAATGCAAATAAGTAGCGAATCTCCATAATCTCACACGAATAGGAATTATTTTAACATATAGTGACCTGACTAGTTGTGCAGTAGTGCTTGACGAAATGATGGCAATCTCATGTGCATCCATTGGACACGTACATGTATTTGAATAACAACTAGTTCGATAATTCAGGCACTATGTTGTTCATATCCCGATCGACCTCTGTGACCTATCCCAGCACAATAAAAGCAAGGGTTCTGGGATGGACACAGAGGTCATTCATATAAAAAACTTTGTGTTTGCTTCTTGTTGCACAACGTGTCTGAATGTCCGAGCCCGCTTATTAAAAGAGGAGCGAGTGATCACATATTGATATGCAAAATATATGGCCAAGAATTCTAATTATAAGTTCCGGCATAATTCTCTTCTACCCTTCCGCATCTGAATAATGTTTAGCGCCCTCAGTTTTCACCTTCCGTACCCACCCCTACCCTCGTATTACAACTTTTTGTTTAGCCCTCAATTAAAGGTGGCGGCCAACAGCCTTTATCTGTGCCTGTCTTTGTTTGATATGGTGAATAGGTTGATGTTGTGTGCACGTCTGTTTGGTAGACTATAAGCTGGGTGTGTTGTTCGTAACCACCAGCAATTATTTCATTAAACGGGGTTATTTGAACATACCTTACCTTTGACCTCGCAAAAGTATCATTCCCTTATCACAAGCAATTGGAGAAATAATGCATTCTTAATACCAATGCCCACATAACACAACTTACGTTTTTATTTGGCCCATCAAAATGGGTCAACCTTGTTTTAAGAGATCGTAATTGCCCGATTTCGGAATATGAAGTTTTCTTCTTGTAGATTGGTCTTTTTGACCCTAAATTCCCATCTGTAAAGTTTCGCGCCGTATTTCACTCCGTTTTAATGTGAGAGCTAAAAACGTGATTGTGTAATCCCCATAGATAACTGGTGTAAAATTTAATATTGGTCGACCAAAAAGGGGTAACATTTTCGCTCATAAACTTTCCAAACCAAATCCTTTGGCCCTAAATTTCACAGGGTAAATGATACCATAGTTCAATCTTTCTTCTGACACCAAAATGTTGACCACTTCCTGTAAAAATTCTGGTCTTCTGGGGACTAGGCATTAATCGATCGGGCCATGACCTTAGAGATTAGCGAAAAGCGGATTTGACAGCCCGGTCAATCATGGCATAAGTCCTATCTATCTATCGTTAAGATTTTACCGGAAGTGGTCAAAATTCTGGTATCAGAAGAAAGTCCTACTATTTTTCTTATTTACCTTGTGAAATCTTAGGGCTAAAGATGTTTTGGTTTGGATGTTACGACCGAAAATATGCCCCATGTTATGGTCGAACCAATATTCATTTTAGAGATGGGTTTGAGTGAAGGCCATTCAATCAAGATGAAAACGTTGTAGACTAATCTGGTTCATCCCCCTTTAACAGACCATTGTAGAACTTAATGCATCAGTTTCCGTAACCGTGTATACAATATGTTTAAAAATGTCTAGTCCTCCCATGGCCGGGATTGAACCCCATATCCATACCCCCTATCGACATATGCAAGAAGTCTCACTTATTTTAAATCTACTATAGGTAAATTCAGTTCAATTTATTTGACCGAGATGCTAGTATTATAAATACGAATACAGAGATGGCGAGGGGACCAGAAAGAGCAAAGGTGCACAATTTTAGTTTTTTTTGCATGAAGTTTTTATAGTTTGGTAATTATATGCAAACCCAGTGTTACGACGTCTCCTGGACGACGAGGTCAGAAATACCGTAAACACAAACAACTTGAGCCCTGTGTGCACGAATTATCTGAATTGTATAACACGCGCTTTAATCGGTTCAAGAATTTGTAATGCAAAAACACATTGGCAAATTCATAACGATGCACTCAATGTTAACACTTAAGTGTACCGGGGGGGGGGCACAAACCAACCTACTTTTGAAATTTTGATTATGCTAATTAATGAAGAGCGTCGCTAATTAATGACGTCACTGACCGACAGCTAGCGTCGGGTGAACCAGAAGTTTGCTTGATGACTCAGCACTGCTCACAGATGTTTTTTATGAATGAATCTACAAGGTCAATGTTGATTCATAAAATTTTCCATCATGACGGCTTCCTGATCATCTGAAACACCAACGAAAACGGCCACTCCGTTGCATTTTTTGGTGAAAAATCTATGCTTTCCCCATAGAATTCTTGAATTTTGACATCTTAAAAAGCTAATACGGCGATCTCTTGTAATTAAATTGTCAAATTAGGTACGAAATGACACCAATTTTTTATTTTTTTTCGAAAACAGTATTGTTTTATTATCTGTTTTTATTTCTGGGTTCGGTTTTTTTTATTGTAGAGGTCGGATGCAATATTCAAATTGCATTTTCTGCCCCGTCGAAACCGCCCACGTGACCATCACTGCGCAGTAGCAATGCTTGAATAATTTATAAAATACTGTTTGAAATAATTATAATATTTTCATATATTGGTTTACAATAAATAAAAATGTACTCATAATTTTGCTAATTATTTGTTATGAGTGTTTATTGGTAGACCCTGTATGGAATTACTCTGAAATGCGTTCATAGCCCACATTCGGAACCGTGACCGCATCCCCTGGGGACTGTTGCCAGCTTGCAGGCGCCACTACTGAAACATTGGAACGAGGCCAAGTAGCTGGCCACGCCATAAAGGGCCATAACATTTGCTGCAACCGCGTTGCGAGAAAGTAGCAACGCGTTGCGACATTTCGGCAACGCGTTTGCGACGTCGGCCATCAAAATCATGAATTTTTCTGTGACGTATTTCAAATATAGACCCACAACGGTCATAGGGTCATAACTTATTGCCGCAACGCGTTGTGAGAAAGTCACAACGCGTTGCGACATTTCGGCAACGCGTTGCGACATTTCGGCAACGCGTTGCGACATTTCGGCAACGCGTTGGCGGTGTCGGCCATCAAAATCATGAATTTCGGTGACGTATTTCAAAAATATAAAGTCTCAACAGACGCTTTGCGAGCATTCACAACGCGTTGCAAACCTTCACACGCGTTGCGGCAATACGTTTATGACCCTTATTGCCTTCACAGCACGTTGTGAGCTTCACAACGTGTGTGAAACCTCCGCACCGCTTTGTGAAGCCATAAGGGTCATAACGTATTGCCGCAACGCGTTGTGGATCTATTTTTTGAAAAACGTCACAGAAATGCATGATTTTGATTGGCCGACGCGCAACGCGTTGCCAATGTCGCAACGCGTTGCTACTTTCTCGAACGCGTTGCGGCCAATACGTTATAACCCTTATGGTTGTGACCTTCGCACGCGTGTGAGTCGCAACGCGTTTGTGAAGGCTTTGCAACGCGTTGTGAGTTTTTCCACAACGCGTTGCTAGATACTTGCAACGCGTTGGTGGGTCTAATTTTTTTGAAATCGTCACAGAAATTCGTCAATTCTAATGGCCGACGCCGCAACGCGTTGCTACTTTCCTCGCAACGCGCGTTGCCCGAAATGCGGCAACGCGTTGCAGCAATACGTTATGGCCTTTATGGCTTGCCATACAGTACGAATTGACGTATTGGACAACAAGCTACAGCACGAATATTTTTCCTAACTTACCTCATCGTTACGGCGGTCCGGTAAGTACGTATATCCTGTTTCTAAAATTGAAAAAAAAGTTGGCGTAAATTGAAACCAGCGTTTGAAAATTCTCAAGACTGGAATAATACCGAAAGGCATTGTGGGAAAAAGGGATGCGGCCCGTAGCGATTGCGTGTTCACTTTTCCGTCTTTGCGAGCACCGAAGTACCCGACAAAAACGTTCAATTTTCTCGCTAGGTTCTATAGGTTCAGACCCAATCACGATACATATTCAAAACAAAACATTAACGGACCCTCTGATGCAAAAATCTCCATAGAACCCCTTCGTTTTCCGGAGATATTTGAGATTTAGTTTCATTTGCATATATTCGCTATGACGGACTGTTAACGTTAATCTCTCGCGCAGTACTAATTTAGATAATATCTTTCGCAGTCTGTGACACAGACTACACACTTTCTGGACGGCCGTACCTCATCGTTAAGGTTGATGACAGCTTCTAACCGCAGTGCCACCTCCTTTATGAATGATCCTAAATTCGACCTTGTCATTTACTCCAATGTTTGAAAAAATGGCGGCCAAACCATGTGGTCTGGCGTTCAGTGACGTGTTTGCATTCTCATTCCAACCGGCAATAGACCGTGATTATCTGTAAATAATGAACTACGCCTTCTGGCAGAGGGACTCGTTTCTGACCCATGACCTCTTTCGCCAACCCTAAATAACAGCGCGCCCTTGATCAAATAACTCTGAATGACATATGGTTTCCAGAAGTTTATGCCATTTTTCAATATGCAACTACAGCCTGTCTCAAAAAAGTGGCACAATCAGAAAAAAAAAATTGGTTAAATATGAAATTTCAAAATAAGTCATTCGTACTTGGCATAATATTAAAGAACAAAGACCAGGCTTTCAAATGCTGTTTATTTCATCTTATTTACTTTTGTCAATCCAGAGATATAATCAATTTAGTGCGATACACCAAAGTCGATTTTGTGCCACTTTTATGCAAGGGCAGAGTTGTTTCGTGCAGTTATAACATGCTGTCTTGAAGTTCACACAAGATTGCAACTTGACCAAAGAAACAAACCACAGATTAAAGGTGGTTGTTCCGATCTATGTTTATTGTGTTCTCTACTTGATATGAGAGCCTGGCACTTGCACATACACCCCATCAAGTATCGTGGGAAACAAACTTGCGGTTTTGATGGTAGACGCAATAATGCATGTTGCAAAGCCCTATTCAATAATGTGCTAATAAAAGTGGTTAACCACTAAAACGGCGGTTTTTTGTTTATATCTTGGGATTGAAATGGATTCGAGGGCTCAAATTTCAGGACGACAATGAGAAAAATACGGCCTTTCATCTGATATCAAAGTCGATACTACTTCCGGGTAAATCAGGGGGGTCCCAAAGACGATCGGAACACGCCCCTTAAAGTAAACAAAGAAAGTCTAGTTTTATCAACACAAGCTTTAATATTCAACATAATCAGTTCAATGATAAATATCTTCTTTTCATAAATAATAAACAATACAAATATTTATTGCACGTCAATGAAATATAGCTTTGAATTACAAAATCGGTATCTGTTAAAATCATGCCAGAAGGAATGTAATTGCAACCAAAATTAACACTCCAAATTCAAAAAATGGTTTAAAAATCTTTGTGCATTTACTAATTGTTAAAGTCAATAAATGTTTGAATTTGGAAGCATAGTATTAAGGTGTTGATAGGAATTTGCATTTCACGATACTTCAAGACCATTAAAAAACCTCTCCTTTCAGGGTGCTGTACGATCATGGTTCTCTTGTAACAAACAACAGATGTCAAATGTATTCACCTTATCTCTTACAAGCCAGACTGACTATCATAAATTGAACCCATTACGTAACTGTTTTTCGTTTCTTTATGAAGTTAATCCTTTGTAAGGGCAATTCTCATATCTGTTAAATGTGAATAACTTATGTTTAATATTGTGTTCACCGTTTTCACTCTAACCAAGAAAGTGACACAACACTCGATTTTTGTGTTCCGCCAGTAAATGGAGTTATCTCTCGACTTGAAACAAGCAAATGACGATAAAAACAAAATAATCTGGAAATCCTGGTCTTTTCTCTTGAATGTGATGTACAAAACACTTACTTATGTTAGATATAATATTGAAAAAAATCGGTTATCGATTGTATCATTTTGCGACAGGCTTGTTGTTATTCAAAATGAAAGGATAAAGGGACGAAATGAATAGTTAGAAGTCTACCTATCACCTTGGAAAGAAGTTTTGAAATTGGTCTTTATATAGAATTTTTCAGCAGACTTATTTGACCCATAGTAAACATGCTAATTATCGCCTTCACTGTTGTTACCCAGGGGGCCAGATATGGGGTGACTGAATGGAATGCTGTCAAAGGTTGTGTGGTATCAACGTGTTCAGGGAGTTTCCCTTAACAATTCCTAGGGGACAACCCTGAAAAATATGCTACTCAAAACAAAATGGCGGCCATTTTTTTTTTAATGTTTTTATTTTTTTCGAAATTTTAGTTTGTCTTTCATTTATGAATGACATAAAGTTGTGATTTTGCGAATAAACTAGGTTTTGGGGATCACTTAATCCATTGGTGCAATAGGCTCTTGTCGTTTGTTAAAACGTAAATATCAACAAAGATGACAGCCGTTCCACAATGGCCGCAATCCAAAAACTTTTTGACATTTATATCAGCCACAAGTAAGCGACTTGTGATTTGGTGGTTATACCGGGTTTATGGGGTTGCACTGAATTTCATTGTGCAAGCGAGCTGCACATATAAATGTAATATACACAAATGTGGCGGCCATTTGGTTCAAAATGGCTGTCATAATAATATTTACCTATCTCAGCCTACAATGTACATAGAGCTGTGATCTGGTGGCTTACCCAAGTGTTGGGGTCAGTAATTCCTTGGAGCACGCGTCCAACATAAGCATCATTAACTATTCAAAATGGCTGCCATAAACACCGTATTACATATGACACTAAATCGTTGATTTGTACGGTAACAGAAATTGCGTCCAGAAAAAAAAAAATCCTCAAACAAAGGGATCAATTTGGACGGAAACTGGGTGATTATGACTAATAATTATTTTCCTCTAAAGTGGAGAAGAAAGCTTTCAATGACACCTTAAATTTCTCCATTCATGCCTCATTGAACACCATGCTTTGAAAATGCATATCAAGACTCACCGTGTTGTAGGAATGCTTATTTTTTTTCACTAACAGTTGTCTTATATAT
Organism: Ophioderma brevispina; assembly: GCA_023653785.1. Classification (NCBI taxonomy): domain Eukaryota; kingdom Metazoa; phylum Echinodermata; class Ophiuroidea; order Amphilepidida; family Ophiodermatidae; genus Ophioderma; species Ophioderma brevispina. The sequence goes on from JAMKCH010000439.1 coordinate 56,973, forward strand.
ATGTTGTTTGGTTTCAGTGTGCCCCTTTGGGGATGAAGATCCAGCTAGGCCCACACTCTAGTAGTACAGTTTTTTACCTACACAGGCTATTTTGGGAGAAGCACGTGCTAAAAGCAGTTACTCGTTAATATGGAAAACAGGTGGGAAGATTATAGCCAGATAACTTTTATCATTGTGAGGTTATGTAATAAGAACTTACCACTCAGCATATTGTTCATTGTGACCAATATATGACACAAGAATGACAAGCAGTCAAGCTACTCAAGATTTGCTTTATGGAAAAGCCTCTTCCGACAGGGATCGCCATCTAAGCTGACGATCTAGGGGAAAATGTGAAGAAAATCGAACATCATGGCACCAACCTTAATTGGAACAAGGGTCACGGTGGAGCAGAAACAACGTTAAGCGTTTTACGTCAATTACAAGAACATTCAAGTGAAACCACTGACAAGAAGACAAGAAAGAAATGGTCTTGGTGGAACTATACCGTTCATCGTTCAATAATGTAAATGTAATGGAAAGCGTATGGCGGCCTTACGTTTTGAAACGAAATGTCGATGGCAAGCTAATCTTCCAGATCACTAAATACGAGCTGTGCCTGCACTTGAACTGCATGTCCAAGGCAACAAAATGGTTGTCTTCCAACATGTGGTGGGCACAAGATGGTGCACCAGTCCACTGACTTTTGGTTGTCAGAAAAAGTGCCTACATGAACTTTTGGGACAGAGTTGTAGTCCTGAATCAGGTGGTGGAAGGCCACAGTCACTTAAGGACACGGCACTTTTTCTTGGGTATTTGAAGAACAATTAAGTTTACACCAGTCCACCGCATAAAATTCAGGATTGGCGAGCCCGCATTCAACATGAGGTTGAAAGTCTTACATGATGCTACTGCAATGGTAAGACGTGGGCCAGTAACTAGGATTTCATATTGGGGGGCCAGTGTCGCATCTCAAACCGACCAGAAATGGTGTAGGGTCCAGGGGCTCGTTCGGCCCCTTGTGGGGTCCATGGGCGAAGCCCCGGTTGGGGATTCGAGGGGGCGAAGCCCCTGAAAATTGTTTGGTTTTATATGTTAACATGTCTTCGAGGCTAATGTTGGAAGGATTTTGTAAAATTTGTGTCGCCACTGCTGTCCATTGACTTTAACAAACCTAACTTTGCCAACAATCCGGCCTGCAAGTGCCCATGCGTGAATGTTCAAGGAAACCGACGGGATTCATCTCAACCGACGAATCAATTATTGGGGGGCGTGGCCCCCTGCCCCCCCCTCTGGCTACGCCACTTGAGACGGGCTGTGGATGATGAATGGGTCGTCGTTGCAGACTTTGGATTGAAAGAGAGGGCGCGATATGTTGAAGTGTTGGTGCATTAACTACGAGAGCACGTGTGGTCAGTGGAAAAAGTCCAGGACTCGTGATCATTAGATTGGAGTTCGAGCCCCGCTGGGGCCAACGGGGTGTGACCTTGGGCAAGACACTTTATCTCGCTTGCTTCAATTCACCAAGGGTGTATTGGGGAGCTGTTAGCGGGGCTGTTAGGTATAATGTGCGCCGTTTAAATGGGGAATTTTCAATATGTGAAAGATGTGGATTTATCCTAGTGACGCGGCATAAGTAAAGCGCTTTGAGACGTTGTGTAAAAGCGCTATATAAATACTTGCATTATTTTATTATTTATTTCTAATTCAAGTAAGTACTAAAAATATGAAATAAAAATCTGTTTATCATGTTCATTTTCAAGCAATGGTGGTTCAATGAGACATGACTGGAAAAGGGCATAAATATGGCAATGGGAGATTTCAATGAACAGGTGTGCCTAAAACATATAAAATTTTGATTTTTGCACTGGTGTTAAAGCTCTCTGTTTTAAAAATATCCTCATCTGAAAGGGAGTAAGCTCAGAACTGTTTTGTACAAATATTGTGAAAGTTCTCATTTATATTGGGAGCAAAATACGAAATTCAGACTAGGTTTTCTATTTAACTATAAGCATATTGCAAATCACATAGTTGTTTCATTTTAAGTTATTCTGTAGCCAAAATAAAAGGTAAGGAATCTATGAGCGTCTAATCTATATGAAATCACTACTAGTAGCTTTAGTTGCACCTTTTGTTTCAGGCCTATCTTATATGGCGGGACGCATGTATAACCAAACTAAGAGCTGGTTTCATTGCTCCCCACATTTGGGTGTGTGTGTGTGTGTGGGGGGGGGGGGGAATGGACCCATGTAATCTTCCGCTATATGCTGGCATATTATGCACCTTAAATTTGTTAGTGGGATCGTCCTCTTCAATCTTTTAGAGCGTGATGCTACTAATTATATGTCACCTCTATCTTACGTTTCACTTTCTGATCATCATGGGGGGATTCATACTAAAAGGAGAAGAATGCGCCCTTAAAGTAATACAATTACAGTAGTTTTAAAGACCTGGCGAATCTCAGCTACTATTTAGCTAATGGACAAGAATAGTTTACAACGTTAGCACCAGGGTTAAAAGCCCCCGATTTAAAGTCTGTGACTTCTGAGTTCAACAATTGGTCTATACAAATCGCACATTTGTGGTTGGTAACTACCCTGAGATGACCACAATACATGCGACAAATTTGTTAGACGAAAAAGCTTTCCTCAGGCACATTTAATGTCAAGACACTTTCAACAACAGCCAAGAAGGAAGAACTCGTACATGAAGCACCAACTGTATGATATCGAGGTCATCTGCATACAAGAGACACGTATTTGCACAGAACCTCTACTAGAGAATAGCAGGTATGCACGATAACAGCCTCTGCCTGAAGAACAAGAGAAATTGCAGCTACAGGAGGTGTGGGTTTCTTAATCACCAAAGGCTATCAAGTCATGTGCCACCTTGTCAACTTTATGAGCGAATCTTTTGAAGCTACCTGACGGGCCATCCTGACACAACAGTTAATTGCTGTGACAGCACCCCAAACGACGATCCAGAGAAGTGTTCTCTCACTTTTACATGACCTTTCCACTGCCACCTGTACAGTTCCAGCCCATAAGTTTCGTCCATCCTGGAGATTACAACGCTAAGCTTGGGCCTGACGACGCGCTGTTAACTTGCAAACACGAGTCTAACAGAAATGGAAATGTACATGAAGGAATTCATGAACAATTAACCTTGTTAGCCACTAATTACCAAATTGTCAAAAGTTCATTCAGGTAGACTGTTGGACAGACCGCCGCCCAAGGGAAGAACTTGTCCAACGGACTATATTCTGGTCAGTAAGAAGGGATTAACAGCATTAAGATCTCAAGAGCCTACCAAACACTCTTGAAGCTGTCTCTGATCACAGGAATTGTCTCTTGCAGGCGAGCAGATAATTTCGTAAGAGTAAAACACCTCCCAGAGATCCCATGAAAACAATTGACTGGAGAATTGGGTAGTGTGGGATACAAACTTTGTGAGGCAGTATAGTGTAGCGTAACCATTAACAGGTTCCAACCCGCTTGTTGATGAGATTTAAGCCAAGACGCAGCGCAGTATATGATTTGTCCTCCTTCAGCAAACAAAGAAATGGGCATGGGGAGATGCTACCTAGAAGAAAGAAGAAGACTACTGCCTTTGCCTCAACGGACAAAGTTTCAGCAAAGCCAGAGAAAAATTGAAGTATGCAGCCAAGAAGCACCGTACTCTAAAATCAGCAGTTGCTCAGTTGAGAAAAAATCATGTCGAAGTTTTGCTCATGTTGAGAAAAAATCTGTCAGTTGCAACATGGTGAAAAAAATCATGTCCAGATATTGAAAATCGGAAGCATGTTTTATTCTGGACATGATTATTCTGGACATGATTACTGAAACCGGCGCAGAGAGTCAAAACTGGATAGGCAAACACGTTGTAAAATCGACCTTTATAGCGGGGTAAACTCCATATACAGCGCATGAAACTCGCCATGATTTGATTACGTGGAGCTTGCCATATATAACTTACCGCATAGCGCAACCCTGACTGTTTTAAATATTACTATTACGCGCCACTATAGACGTTTTCTTCAATAGCCAGACAATGTTGGTGGACACAGATAGACGCATTCCAGTTAATACAACGTTCACTGTCTATGATCCCTGGGCAATCGCTAAACATGGATCGAGCAGCTATGTATTGTAGTCTGGAAGGGATGCATCTGTCCACCAACATGTCTGGTGGCTGACGTATATTGAAGACGGTCTATATACGAGTAGCAATTTATACTCAAGTAACAAACTCATTTTCACCAAACTAATTTCAAACAAACAAGTAAATTAAAGCAAAAATTTAAAAAAAAAAAAAAAAAAGCAAATCAAAAGATGCCCATATCATAGTACACAGAAAAATATGTATGCTGCTACAGACAGTCAAATGATGGGGACTTTACTGTACTTTTTTATTAGAGCAAAATTACAATGCCACTAATTACATGACCATCATGGCTTTAACTAGGAGGTAAGTTGTTTCAAGAACATTGATATTAAAGCATTTTTGTCATCTTCAAAAATCACCAGTGTGGAATATTCCATTTCCATAAACCAGGGGTATCTCGTTGAGATGGGGAAAGTTAACGAGTGTCCTTTGAATGGTCTTGGATTTGAAGTGGAAATAAAATACAAAATTTTGAATCTGAAGGCATTTATATTTATAAAGAGAAAGAGCTAGAGGTGTTGCGAAAGAAAGATATAATAGAAGTGTATTTGCTCCGAATGTTAGGGCTTTTGCGAAATGGTTTCAACTTCCATTTGTGTACTGAAAATGTGGACGAAGCCGAGGAATCAAATCCACATCCCATAATTACATGGATGTCAATCCCAAATAGCAATGGTTAAAAATAGGGTAACAGCTGGTGACATCCGATCTGTAAGTAAACATCTTAATACCTCATTTCTATTGTGTGATGGGGTATGGTTAAATCGACTGGCACATTAGAACAATAGTGAGAGACGTACAATATGGCCTAGCACGAAACAGAAAATATCACGACACTTATTGTGGTGCTAATGGACAGCTGTGTCTCCTGGTTAATTAATATCACAGTGAGTACACACATGGTGGCATTGCGTCAGAATGAAGTCATAAAGTGCATGTCAGCAAATTCAACATTGACTGGGAAGTAGGAATATCCAATTTTCATGCCGGTGTTTGGTTATACTTGATTGGAAATGACTAGTTTTATCTACTCAGAGCGTTCTAGTGTATATAATAATTTTTTGAGTCAGTAAAATTGCGAACGAATATATTATTTTCATCCTTTATCGGTATTTTCAGTATTAAAGGGGTAGGCAGCGATTGCCATCCGAAACAGAGAAAAAAAATCATCAAAAATTATATTGTCCTATTTGTCATGTTATGGGATGCAAAACATAACCTGTAAGTGGTTAGATTGAAAGCCGTTATTTACTGGTATCAAAATTCGGACTTGAGAATTGATTTTATAAGTTTAAATGCATTTCAAATTTGTTTTTATTCATTCTCTCTCATTAATGGCTAAAGCCTTTAAAATTGTTTACTGGAGCAACTTTAAAAAACATTGAGCAATGTTAGATTATGAGCCAAATTCATTGAAAAAGTCCTTCGGGAAAGGTTTTTCTTTTTTTTTTGCGTAAAGAATTTTTTGAGCGACATAAAAATCCTTTCTTTTTACCTCAGTTTTGAATCAGTTACAAGCGCCTTTTTATTTTTCCTCTTTTAGTGGGGTGTTAAGTACTCCATGCATGTTCACGTGGTCAAAAAACTCCAAAGGCAAAATGTGTTAAAGGGAGTCCATTGAACCTATCACCCCCCCCCCATCCCTTTATGCGGAGTTGTAAAGACATTAGATAAGTTTTGATATGTTTTGAAGCAATATCTAAATTGTTATACTATAATCATATTACGAAGATATGCTTCGGTTGAAACTAAAATGAATAAAAAGAATACTAGCTATCTAGTAAATAGTAGCTAAATACTGTAAACACGGCCAGAGTACTTTGATATGGAGTCTATATACATTACATTAAATTTAGTGATTGAAAAATAATTTATAGCTGAGGAGAACAAGAAAATATACACTCACAAAGCTTAATGAGTTTTCCCGGGTAGTTCAAAAGTTATCTTCTTTTTATCAGCGGATGATTGTGTGAGATATGTTGAGATTGGTGTTCTAGGAGAGCATTATATAGATCTATCCAACAGGCACACATAAAAAAGCAATTTCTTGGCGTAATGATATCGTCACTGTGTTATATTCAAAGAATATCGATATTAATATAAATTTCGTGGTATATCCTTAACGTCCCTAGAGAAAAATCTGATGAGAATCACCGCAATAAAGTGAGAGGTAGATTTTTCTTGTTAGATCTAGGAGTTATTTGGTTGGACCCCATCAGATCATGTAGACCCTTGATTACATTTAATTATAGCAACAAAATGTCACAGTGGATCAATTATGGGGCATACTTCTTTAACTAAAGGTTGGAACCTAGACAATTATATACTTTTAGACTCCTGATAAGGATTAGAAAAAAGAATGTTAATATACATTAAAAACACAATTTGGACTCAATTTCAAATTTTCCTCCTGTAGTAACATTTCTGAGAGTCTGCCGTCCCTATTAACCTGCCCACAAACTGAATCTCCACCATAAATCACTGTGTTAAGTGAGAAATGCACTAAGTCCAGAAAGAAGCGATGACGTCATCAAACCAAGACCCATAGGGCACGAAATCGCTTGGCCGGGCCAGCGAAACCGCCGTAGCGTGCTATCCCGGGTCATGGGGCTGGGGTCCTGGTTCGGATCTCACCCGAATTGCGACTTTTCTTGTTCCCCTCTTACCTCACTCTTCAGTTCCTCCCTGGAGATAGGCTAGAACCGACGTGCAGGGTTAGGGTAATCAGCAAAGAAATTATTTTAACACCAAATATCCTACGGGAGCTGTTTCATTGACATACCAAACTACGCTATTATATATATTTGATAAGGAGGTTGATGAGAGCACACGATGGATATCAGGCATCAGATAACAATATCTTGATCCACTTTTTTTAAAACTGGGTTTTTTTCATTTTCGAATATAAATTTTTTAGGCATTGCCACCCGGAACAAGCTAAAAGCGCACTCAGCATGGATATGCGTTTGATATTGTTCAGTATATCGACAGCTAAAATATTTTAATTCGCTTATTACAGTTCAGAAAACCTGAAAGCCAATCTGAAAGTGATTAGTCTACGTTTCCGGAAAGTCATGCTCCTGGACAATGTCCGTATTACTGTGGCTATATTTTAACTGCAAAAGGAAACTTACATCTTTTTAGTAAAGGTCAATACATGTAATAGTTCATTAAATTAATGTGCAGACGATTTCATCAGTAAAGGGACAGATGGCACAGTTCTGCATATAGGTAATAGACCACTAACCTGGCTGCTATGAGGATCAAAATTGGGGTGGAACTACTTTCGTGCATGGATCCAAAAAGAAAAGGTATTAAAAAAGTGATTGGGAATTTGATGATTGACATGGTAGACTGTAGTTTTCCCAAAATAAGTGGCATTTGGATAGTAATTTTAAGGCACGTACGCCGCGCTCATCCATTTCACATCGACTTGCCCACTACTAGCTGCAGCGACTATAGAGCTCTGTGCTGGGGCGTTTGATGATACTTAACTATAAATGGTCACCATAATGTTGAAAATTTTGGTTAGCTGGTGAGTTTATCTTACTTTTGGTGTTATTTAGTTGTATTTCCCTCTGTGAAGAGTTTAATTGTGAAGAAACAGGCTCAAGATTGCCCATTTGAAGCTGCGGAAGCAGCTCCTATAAAACTCTGTTGGGTGTGTGTGTTCGGTGTCCGGTCGTTACGGTAACATTAAAAATGATGTTCCATTGATGCTCAGTACAAGCTGTCCCGGTATTTATTTCAAATCGGCAACGAACACGCTTCATTTCCGCGATTAGCATACTAAAAAACTAGCAATTTGGGTGGGCTGGTTCGGACCTACCAAGGTCAAAGTTCCTAATTATCTCCGGGTATTATAAAAAAAAATATTAAACTGTGCAACATCTGTGATAAAAACCTCACACTTGTCATAGCGATTCATACCGCCATATTGGAAAATTCGATTTCTATTTTACCCTAGCAACGGTACTTTCTGAACAAAACACATAACTGACGAGTTCTGGATGTCTAAGGATCATTTTATAAGCGAGGGGTCGCCAGGCTAAATCGATCGACAAGTGTTTTTTCTGGCTGTATGTTACGTATTTTGCACGAATGCGGGAACTCTGAAATGCGACATCTCATCCGATTGACACTCACCGGTGGCATATCTCATTCGGTGGAAATCTCATCGATTTCAATCGTAGTATTACTGTTTTTTTTTTTTTTTTTTAACACAATTAATGGCGACCCTTTATTATCTTATTTTGCTCTCCATTCCATTAGATATGAAATATATTATACAATAAAAACATTTATTCGTTCATAATTAGTACTTATCAATATTGTTAACTAATTGTTGTTTTCATGTTCATAATAACCTTGTTAAAATCATTGCATTGTTATTCACGATTAAAATATTTCACATATCGTAGTGTTTGTGTTACACACAACATCTGTGTTTCAACAGGCACCATCAATGCCTAGTCTAAGAACGGTAAAAAAAGGGGGATATGAAATAATGACTACACATCTCTAACCACCCTGAGCTCATGCTATAACCAAGCAACAAGATTCGGATACCTACCATATTTGAACTTGCTTATACACATTTTTGCCACAGATATTATCTTATTACTCCACTCCTTAGATTTTGTATTCCTCTTAAAGTATCCGAAAAAATATCTGTCACCTATCATTTATTTTTTCAACCGGTTATATCTGATAATATTGTATTAACTTAAATCGATACTTGTTCTACTTTTTGCAGTAAAAGAAAAAGTGTTCTATAGAGTCTTTTTCCGTTTTCGCGGTACACCTTTCACAGAGCTCAGTATCTGCTTTGGCCGCCCATTTTATATAATAAGATCTAGTGGGGTAAATATTGAACATTATTTCCAATTCAATTAGCTTAGTCTAGCTTCCTTGGTGGAAACTGTTGCACTACTCCATATATTGTAACAATCAAAATAGAATTAGGGAATTTCTTTCCCCAAAACGTTCCCTTATTGGTCCTAACATTATATTTGATATCATCATATTTCTGAACTCTTGGAAGACATTTTTGATGGGAAAGAAAACCGAGTTATACGTTAAACCAACTGGCCTATGAACCTCTTTGGTTCGTTTAATCCTTTTTTTCCAGTTTCTGGGAACGGCAGATTTTAGAGTGCCAGCTTTGAAGCATAATTCCGCCGCCCGGTTTTTTAATTACTTTTATTTATCTCGGACAATTGGTAGACTTGATCTTCCATCATATAAGCTTGGAACATTTTAACAAAACCTGCTTTAATCCATCCTTGAAAAATAGGGTAGGACCAGAACAATTGACACAGGTATATCCATATAATTTCTTGACTCGATCCTCAATGTTCGTTTACATTCCTAACTAGTTTTGTTTTTTAGCAACTACAATGAGGTTACGATAAAAATGACATTTGATTAAGTTCTTCTCACATATTTCATTTAAATCATCATAACAACAGTTACTCTGTATATCCAATTTCAATTCAATTTCTTTGAAACTCATGTAAAGGTATATTTTTCCAAGTTGCTTTAGATTCATTGTTAGTCGTATTAAAATTGCATGAAACTTTTCATAACTTTAATCGAATTCAAGAAAGATGGTAGGTGGACCATTTTTCCAAAACCTCCTACTTCATACTCACTAATAATTGTTTTTTTCTCTTGACTTTTTCAGTACTACCCCACATAAATTTAAAGAAGGTTGTATTTAGTTCATTTACAATTCTATCTGGTATATCAACGTACTGAGATAAAAGATAATTTGAAGCCAACCAGCTTTTACAATATTATTCTGCCAACATGGTCAAGTCACGTTGCTTTTCCCATATTTATGATGTTTGTTATCTTATTAACTTTTTGACACAATTTTCTTCTATTTCACTTATAGTACTTGTACTGCTAGGACATCCAAGAGATTTACAAACTTATTTGGATATAGTTTCCAATCAAGTTATATACTTCTTTTGACTTTGTCTCCAACGGCCAATCCACATAGCTTCGTTCTGTCTTAGCTGCATTTCATGTCAATCCAGATAATACGAGCAAATCGTCTAAAATTTTAAGACTAATACTTCGTTATAATCCGTTTAGTTGCTGACAAATATTGTAATATCCATCTCATATAACGATAGGCGGGCTTCTTTTTTGATAACCATCTAATGGGAGGTTAATACCTCTTATACCTTATGACAATTGTCTTATTTTAATGCTGGAACTTTCATTGCCATTATGAATCACAAGCCGATATAGGCATCCTTGTCTAACACCTTTGTCTATTACGAAGAATTCGGAAACTCCCATTTTTGTACAATAAACTGAAGTAATCTTTATAAATTGTTTTCAATCCATTTATAAAATCATTATTCCCGAATTATGTCTTTTAACGCATTTACCAGATATTTTCTATTAATGCTAGTCAAATGCTACTAATCTAAAAAATAGCAGAGCACCTGTATTTTCTCTTTTTGGTGTAATCCTATCACTCTTCAAAAACCAATCTCAAAGTTCTCACGTTTTTCACCTATGTATCGTCCCTTTTATTGGAACCAGTCCTGATCAGAATCAAATAATAGATGAAATAACTTTTTGAAGTCGTTTTTGCTCAAGGTTTTTGTGGCTCTTTTGTAGTCCAACATTTGTCAAAAATTTTTAAAATAGGTCTCCATTTGATAATTATCTCTTATGTAGTTCCTGCTCCTTTGTGTATTAATGTAATGATAACTTTCTATGGCTCGACGCCATTATCCCCTTATCAAAACCTTCATTTAAGGACATACACCAAATGGACTTATGTTCAACCAGAAATATTTGTAGAACTCGACTGTCAGTCCATCATATCCAGTGCTTTGTTATTTTGCATTTCTTTCAAAGCATCTTCGCATTCCTTCACTTGAGTTTTCCTTCACATTGATTTTTTTCTTCATCACTCAATTTCTTTTAATGTTTAATTCTCAGCTTTAAGTTTGATGCACATTGGAATCAATAACCTCTCTGTCTCCCGTACAGTTTTTATAATAGCATTACTTGTTCTTCTAATAGGTCTTCCATTATTCTCTTATAATAACTCCCTCGTTTCTTTTTAATGTTGTTATTGTTTTAGCTACAGCATTTTTTTCTCTAAATTCAAAATACTGGTATTCTTTTCTCCTTCCTGTATCCATTTCCTTTAGAACCTCTTATTTTTTGTTTGTTGGCCCCTTCTGTTATATTTTGTCCAGGGGCCAGTTCCAGATTAATTTGCTTGAACATATTTTGGCATATTTGTCGTTGAACTCATTTTCCATACTCATTTTAACATCTTCTAGTTTTCTTTCTAAAATCACTGAGACTGCCGAATTTCTTAACTTTCCTTGAACAATATGAAATAGTAAAACTTCTAAACTTCGAATCTGATTTTTTATAAGATCCCATAACATTCTACTATTTAAGATGTTTTTTATATTCCTCATACTTCTGATCAATCAATCAATTATAGCATAGTGTACCTACAATCTTCCAAAAGCGTTGTTGAATTTCCAATACCTTTTCTTTTTTGAAATTACAGCATTTAACGTCACTTTAACTGCCAAATGACAGTTCTTGGTGCTGTTATAATTGGGAACTTATAGATAGCATTTTCCATCAATATCGGTGCAAACCAATAGTCTAAAGTAGAGTAGATTTACATTAGGATTAATTCTTTGCCACGTAAATCTTTTATCTCCTGGGTGTGTTTTTCTTTTCTTCCATGCGTCATATAGATTATGATTGCTCAGTAGGTTTCTCAATGACATGTGATTTAAAACATTTACTTATTTTTATCCATATCAATCTTAAATCACCACTAATATATTATAAGCCCTCTGAACCATATTCTTTCCAAAGGTGCAAATAGCTCAAGAAAACACCTTTTTCGTTTTCAATTATTTGGACCATATACATTCCACAAGTTATATCTTTCATTTTCGAATTCTATTTTAACACACTGTAGCTATTACTCTTTTTAACTACATCACAATTTTAACCTGACATTTGGGGGGAAATAAGTGTAATTAAGCCTTTGCTATTTCACTATCACAAACAGCGTATAATTCTCCACCCATTCACGTTCCATTTTTTTACATCTTTTTCAATACAATACGGCCTCTTGGATAAAAATAATGGTCGCATTTTTGTTTTTTTATCCACTTAAATACCGTGAATAACATTTTTTCTTGTTTCTTCAGCCCGAACCGTTTTAATTGTGAGTAAATTGAGTGATTTGAAGCATTCATTATTTTAGTGAATGTCGAAATTTGTAGTACTCAACTTAACCAATTTCATACCTTTTTGAGATTTATTGTATGGTGCAAACTCTGAATTTTTTAAATACAATTATTAAGTCCTAGACCACAGACATATTTTGAAAATCTGAAGTTAGGTCTTTCTGATGATAGTTAGTGTCTTTATCACTCTGTACTACTGTTCGACCTCATTGGGCTAGTATATTATATTTATTTTATTTATAACCATTGGCTATATAGCCATGAACAAGCCCAATAGTGGAATAGCACTAATTAAAAGGATGCCCATAAAAAAAAACACACAAAAAAAAGAAGGCAGCCCAAAACCAAAAGTGAAAAGGAATGGCGGATGGAAAAGCACCAAAATAAAGGGAACAGATCGAGGGAGAAAATTAAAAAAAAAATAGACCTCTAGTACAAGATGTGAGGCTAACAGCGGCTTTAAAGGCTTTGGAGTGGCACTTTACAACAGCCTCGGGCAGGTAGTTCCATAATATGGGAGCAAATGCATATAAAGACCTTTTGGAAAGCAAGAGCCTGCGGAAGGGTGGTTCAAGAGAGAGGCTATTGAGATGAGAAGGGTAGTCTAGGGTGCGACTTGAAGGAATTAGGAGAAGAGCAACGCTGGTGAGAATCTTGAAGACGATGCACAGGACAGCAACGTCACGGCGCTTAGATAAGGGAGGAAGAGTGGAAGCAGGAGGAGATCGTCATGGGAGAGATTCCAGACTGGACGAATGACTCTGCAGCAAAATCGCTGAGTAGATTCCAACCGATTGGTTAGCGTGATGTTTAAAGGATACCAAGTGATACTGCCGTACTAAAGGATGGGTGAACCAACGCAAGGTACAGAAACGGAAGTGTGGTAGGGGAGGCGTGTTAAAAGCCCTATGGATAAGCCTATGGTTCTCTGGCTTTCTTGCAGATATATGTCAACGGCACATTCCAGGATACCAAAAGTTCAGAGATGTGAATACCAAGAGAATTGACAGAGGAAACTCTTTCAATGACTTGGTTATTCATGCTCAGACAGCGTTGGGAAAAGGGTTTTTCTGGGGAAATGACCATAGTTAGTCGTGCTGGCATTGGCAGTGAGATTGGTGTGGTAAACCAGTTATGATAGTTCAAGGTCTGCTTGAAAGCTGGTCATACTCCTGTCATGGGTGATGGGTTTGTATAGGGTGGGGTCAGCAGCATAAAGAACCAAGGGAAATGTTGAGAGAAAATGAAGAATTAGAAAGATCATTGAATAGATAAGAAAGATAGTGGCCCCAAGGGACAGAGCCCTGGGGAAAACCAGACAGAACAGGGACAGGATCAGAAGAAATGTCATGAAAAAGAACAGACCTGTAACTGCGGACAGTTAGGACCTAGCCAGCAAAAGAATGGGACCAGTGATCCCAGCAGAATGGAGTTTACGCAAAAGAGTGCCATGGGGGAATTTGTCAAAGGGGCGCTTACTTAGGTCGCATAAGGCTACAGCCACCACTTTTTCCGGCTTTCAAGATGCTATACCAATCATTAATGGCCGTGAGGAGGGCATCGGCAGTGGGGACGACTTCGGAAGAAGCCAAATTGGTGTTTGGTTAGAACTTTGTGCGATTAAGATTGAGAAAGGATGTGCTTGTAGATGCATACCCTTTCCAAATCTTGAAGACAATTGGTTGTAATGATATGCGGACGTAGTTGGAAACCAGGTGACAATCACCGACATTGAAGGATCGGAATGAACCTAGAAAGACTCCATTTCACTGGGTGTAACACCAGTGGAGATGGAAAGATTAAAGATCTTACACAGCATGGATGAAACGTACAGCACAATCTTCAAGAATCGATACCGTTATGACTCACACATGAGCGAGTTGTTATTTAGCTTGCGAATAAGCGTCACGATCTCTCCGGAACTACATCTGAAATGAGAAAGAGTAGAGGAATTGTTATGAGTGTGGAGCAGAAAAGTGGGGGCAGCATCCGGTTGAAACATCAGAGAAAAACTGACTGACTGCATTGGGCGATCTCGAAGAGGTGAAGAGGCACATTTTCCCTGTAATTGATGGATCAGGAGGGAGGATGGCCGAACTGCGACTTGACATAGCCCCAGAGGATTTGGTGGAGAATCATTATTCAAGAGCTGGCAAAAAAGGTTTGCTTGGCAAATTTCAAATGGGTTGAGAGAGCCTTCCTAGCTTGATCTTTGAGATAAATATCAGTTTCAGAGTTTTTTTCCATTGGTATGAACAGTGCATTTTTTCTTCATTTTCCTTACTGAGCTCAGAGTTGAGCCATGGTGGGTCTTTTGTCTGCAACGGAAGCCGTTTGGGGAATTCACTCAGACAATGGTTTCATGGATAAAAAAAAAGGTAGAAGTTTATCCCAGCAGTATAGACACATTAACACTGTCATCAAAACTGTACCTAGACAAACCTGTTGTTGGCCGCAGCCGCAGTCAGCTTTGTTTGTATAACCAAATGGGTCTACCAACATCAGTGAGGATCAGGAAGGTTGAGTTGAATTACATGAATGACACTAGGTGACTTGGCACAAGGGGGAAAGGTGGTTGACATCGCTAATTAAATTAATATCAGAGCGACATAGCTCTGTAGCCATGGCGGTTGTTCAGGGTATTATGTTGATAGAGATTACTTTTGCCGGGGAAGGTCTGGAGTTTTGAGTATGCCACAGGTAATTTACAGAAAGCATGATTTATGTGAACTTCATATTTTTTTCTTAAGTTATAATGAGATTACTAAGATCTTTTGCACACGGTTTAAGAGATGATTTTTTAATGTCACTGGACCGAGATGCCATAGTAAATTGCATGTATCAGTTCACAAATTACCGTTTGGACAATCCCCAATGCCCAAATCGAGCCAATCGTGTCCTACCCTTCCCCTGCAAAGAACACAATGCTAAGTCTCACATTTGATCGATTACGCTGTGACAACAGAAGATTACAGACAGGCTGGGCTTTGCGATTGTAGTATAAACTGTAACGAGGAATAGTTGGTGTCAGTGTACAGGTACAGGTCACGGGGAGAGGGGTATCAGAGACAGTGTGCTCTCGGGGGCGACCGATATATATAAAATCCGCATGTGACAATCAAGTCTGTACATATGACCCTGTGCCCAAGTGTATTATTTTTCCAACAAGAACCGTATATTATGTCGAAAACAGTCCAAAATTTACTCTTCCCTAAAGATTAAAAAAACCGACGTACGATGACGATATCGGTTGTTTTTTCCAATGTGGATACGTACGTATTTTTACCTGCAATGCGGTCCCCCCGAAGCAAAAAATAATAAAACCACATCAATGCCGGACGTCATCACATCTTTATTTTTTCCAAAATGGCTGTTATTACCATAATAAAATTTCCTTTCTAAGATTCAACATATGTATATTGTTCTTATAACTTAATATCAATTGTCCCCGCATGCATGTGAAAAAGAGGGGTCCATAAGTCTACAAACTGAAAAACATAAGTCAAGCCGGCTAAATACCCTTACCGTGGACAGAATGAGCAGACGGATCCCGTGTGTGTAGCAGGCGAAAGCCACTTGCACGCGGCTGGGGGTTATGCGTCCAGTAATTCATGAACAGGTTCAATGTAAAAATGGTTGTTCATTCAGAGGGGGAACGTAAAAGCCAAGCGAGACAGAAGTGTGAGCTTATGTATTAACTGCTTTTGTATTATGGATGCTTATCCGAACATAACTGATGTAGTGAGTGCGTGGAGCGTGGGTGTGAGTGTCACTCAGGTGGGGCCATGGGGCCAAAGATAAATGCGAAGCGAAAGACATTCTATGCCATGCCTTATGGACTGGTGATAAAGTGATGTGTGTATTTATACGGGGTGAGTCAAAAAAGATTTCCACTCGTTAAGAAAAATATTAAAAATATTGAACAAGTTTAAAAAGTGTTCTTTATACATGAAATCAATAGCTCATTAGAATCCGCTATCATGGTAAAACAATCTAAAACGTTACCTTTCGCATATGCAGATATGGCAAGTAACGGAAAGCCGTTAAAACATATTGACCACGGTTGTACAATTCTCCACTTCCACAGCAGCAAAATCAATTGAGTTACTGTCATCTCATGCAATTGCTCTTGTATTTTGTTCTAAAGTAACCATTACCTAATCGTAACAACTGTTGTTGATGATATTTCCTAACAATAGTCAATGGCGTAGAGAAATGGGGCAGGGGAAGGGGGCGCGTTGTCCCCTTCCCATCCCCCACCCCCCATAAGGTTAGAGGAGTCGGTGGAAAAAGGTGGGTAACCGGCTGTATTGACACAGGATTGCCTAATATACATTCAGTTCTTTTTTTTTTTTTTTTTTTTTGTTTTTTTTTTTTTTTTTTTTTTTTTTTTTTTTTTTTGTTTTTTTTTTGTTTTTTTTTTTTTTTTTTTGTTTTTTTTTTTTTTTTTTTGTTTTTTTTTTTTTTTTTTTTTTTTTTTTTTTTTTTGTTTTTTTTTTTTTTTTTTTTTTTTTTTTTTACGGCAAAAAGATATGTGAACAATTTTGAACATTTATTGAAGTAATGCCTTCAAAATTTGGGTGTTAGATTCCATCATTTTGTTATTGATTTCAGAATAATTAAATAGTTCAAATTTTCTTGATGAAGGTTTACACAAAGGTATCACAGCAAGTCAAAGAGTGTCATGATGTACTTGTGACGAATCAACCAAAGTCTCTTTGGCCAATTCCATAACGTGATTCCGTGGACAGAGTGAAAAATGGGTACCTATCTGTAAGGATAGCATAACTTTGCAATGCAAGTTCAAAAAATCAAAAAAAAAAAAATCAAAATTTCTCTAGTAGGGGAAATAATCTTGTTTATATGTGGTACTCGGTATCTTTGTAGATTTTTAACTGCTGTCGAAAAATCAAACCAAACGAGTGTTAAATCTTTTTGACTCACCATGTACTCCATGTTATGTCTGGTGTGTCGGTGTGCTGTGTGCGTGTGTAGTATCGTTTATCCAAATTTAAAATAACCGTAATCATATGGATCCATTCATTTATTAATTATGCCTATTTATTAATTTTATGGAACCTACCTAATACATTGGTCGATCGCCAATAGCCTCGTTCCCAGCCAGCCAGAATTTTACCGGAAATGGTCAAAATTTTGATAGCTGAAGAAAGGCAACTATATTCTCATGTACCTATTACATCTTAGGGCTAAATGATTGTTTGTGTGGAGTTATGAGCGAAATCTGCGAAAAATGTGGCCCCATTTTGGTCGACCAATATTAATTTGAATTCCACAACCTCACATGATTGGTTCATTCGCACTTCCGAGACTTCTCGGTCTTGTTCATAGCCCACTCTGTATAAGCGAGTCGGTAGTGTATAACCTATATATAGAAACACACAGCGATCATATGACTATCTCATTTTTTCTGACTTCTGATGTTTTTGACCTTTCAACGTCAAACTTTTGATTGAATCGATATGGAAACTGTGTTGCACTGATAAAAATGTGATTTTTTTTTATCATCTTAGAGGTACGTGGGCATTTGAACGTATATTCTTCAGGTGGGTGAACTAATCAAATAGTAAGATTTTTGCATGGCATTTGGTATGTTTACTGCAACACAAAATTGTGGAAATAATCGGTTCTTCTAGTTGGCGAGACTAGACCTGAATTGTTTGCGTTTGAATGCACATATTGAATGTAATGCAACATTAGAGCACATTTAAGAATGCCCTGGTGTTGTTTGGGGCTATTTTACGGAAAAGTGGAACTAGAGTGAATTAGGAATACCCTTCAGACTGGCTAAAGCTATTTGCCACGACAAAAATACGAATGATAAAAGATAGCTTGTTTCTGCTTGTCCGGACCGGTGGGGGAAGGTGACACTCACATTTTGCAGGTGATGCGTATGTATGGCTGTTAGGACCACCGTCATAAGCATCGTCGTCACCGAAAGATGCCATTTTTTTGACAATTTTGCCACTGTAACCCAAAGACTTTTATTTTGAGGGGGGAGGGGCGGATTCACACAAAGACATTTACGTTTTTGAAAATGTCACCAAAATCTGACCAAAAGACCCCATGTTTTGAAACATTTAGCAAATTTGGTTGTATTTCTTTTGTGTATATATGAAGTAATTTTGTAATAAACCCACCACAGAGTGAAGGTTGCACAATTAAAACACAATAACATACATATCAGGGCTGTGTACATTTCCCTGCAAACCATTCAGACTGGTCCATGACCACTATGTATATGCTCAAATGTATATAGTCTCGATTACTTATGGTTTTTAATTAACTATTACAACGAAGATCTTTTGCTCGAAAATGAAAGGAAACCGCTGGAAATGATTAATTGACTGTGACTTAAAAAACAAGAGCTCCTCTAGGTGACTATCATCATGCAATTATAATATTCTTTGGTGTGAAACTGTTTTAATGTTCAATGTAAGTTCATATATTTTCATTTCAGCTATTTTAAGGATTTTTTGATTTCGTTAAAAATGTACCCGTGTCCCTCTGATTATCATCAATCAATTTCCGATATAACATAACATAATGAGAAAACAGATAAACTGTTCATTTGTGTGTTAACTTTAATACCAAGTCTTGTTTGTAACACGGTTTACTAAGGGGGGATTACCTCGGGAATTCGTTATAAAGTACCCAACGCTTATGATTTTGATACCAGTGGATAGCTATGGTCCTTCACTTTCCATTGATATCAAAATAAGTACCAACATACCTTGTATGGCATCATAATGGCGTCATAAAGTCTGCTTGTTGACAAAATTGGCATTTTCTACAGAAAATATGCTAAAATTTTACGCTTAAAAGGTAGGGATATCGGATTTTCATGCGGTTTTCAGCTCTAAATGATGGCAATTGTCTAGTTTACATAAATTTAGAGTTTACCCCCTTACCCTTCGACTTTGACCGCATACCCTAACCCCGACTGCCTTCACATTTGTTTTCGCTAAAAGGACCGGAAAGGATGAGAAAATGATTACTTGGAAGCTTTTTACGAAAGCTTTTGGCACTTTAGTGCACCTGAGGAAAGTTCACCTATACGTCGTGTTATATGCAAGCCATAAAATCTCGCAAATCTTATTGGTCCTTTATTCCTATTAACCAATAGAATGAGAAAAACGCACAATCCACGAGTACTTTCAAACTAATGTCAATTCCATTTTCAATTTCAGGAAGATCAATGCAGATATGCACATTGCAAGAGAACATAAGTTCTCAGGATTGAAGCAAATATATCAGTGGGCAGGACAAAACCAGTCTTACATATCTTTTACGAAAAACCATTTTTCAGTAACATGGGGACTATCCAAATAGCCGGACTAGTGCCAGTGATGACGAGAGTAGTTTTAGGTAAGATGACTATACACATTTGCGCACGTATATGGTTGGCCAACTCCGACAGTTACCAACTCCAACTCCGACGGGTTCGAAGTTAGCCATCATCTATGTTGTTCGCGTACGTGGGTTATTGTACGGGATTAATTGGTAATCTATAACTGGTACGCTGTGTTGCGCTTTATTATGCTAGAGTACAGGCACGTGTGAGTTAGGTGGCCTCGAATCTCAATGCTCATTGGTCAATTCGACACCCGCGCATTAAATAAGTATGGCGGTGCAAGCCAATAGGCCATGATACGTTGGCGATTTAAAGTATTTCCGTGCTACAGCACTGGGGATTACTTACTACTTCCTTCACTAAAAATTTAACAAATATTATGTAAACCAGGAAAAGCTGTATCTCCAAATGAAAAGAGTGCCAATTATTTAGAAAAAGATTAAAGTGTCAACTCAATTTACTTCCAGAATGCCACGTGACCCAAATGCCTACAGTAAAACTCCAAGCGAACTAATAGAGCTAATGATATATTCAGCAATCGACCTAAAAACGTCGGAATCTTTTTTTCTCAACAGGGTGATGCGGTCCATTGTTACTTCTGCCACACTGTTAAAAAGATTTCAAGCGATTTCCGGGTTATCACTGCCCGTATTGAGCTCTAGCATCTGTTACGAAAGGGCAAATACCACTGATCTCTATACAATGGTTTGGAAACCTGGGCTTTCGTAATTGAAAAAAGCACTGATGGCCATGGGGTTTTTTTTTTGGTCTATCCAACAAGAGCCCCAAGCAGGTGGTTAAGAGCGTCATTGATATATACAAATTGTTTCCATTGATATGTGGATAAGCGACATAACAGACACAGAATCAAGCCCAATTCAGTGCGCTCATGTATTTGCGCGCGTATGGGATGGCAGTCTCTAAAACTTGCACCCGGGATAACCTTAGGTTAAAAAGGGTCTCTGCGAATGGGATGGGGTTCGGTGCAGACACCATGGAAGAAAGAGATAAGAAGGAACCACAACGCTTCCACCATCCGATTTTAATATGGTTATCCATTCACCAACACAAAAGGAAGGGGAATTCAAAAAACACCCTTTGAGCATAATCCCTCTGCCGCAATTGATAATCGGCGAGCAATCATTAGAGTAGATATTTTGAAAAACCCTATGTCGACACACGAAAGGAAAAGTATATTGATATTACAAACATGTTCCGGATGGTCTCCGGTGTGTATTTGTTGTTGTTTTCGTTATATAAGAAGCTAATGTAACACTTCGTTATGCGTTCAGCTTTCCTGCCCAAGCCATGCCCAGTTGAAATCAAGGGGTATTTGACTAAAATTTTGAAAGTGGGCAATCTATGGATTTTCGTTGGGGCACCCATGCTCGTTCCAGGCAGGGGTGGCGCCAGGGTAAAATCATAGGAGGGGCAAAATCATAGGGGGACGAAACAGTACAAAATTAACTCATTTTTGGTTAAAAAAAACACATAAAAAAAAAAACCGTTTTCCTAAATTTGGATTTAGGGGGCGCCGCCCCTGGTGCCTTAACTGGCGCCGCCCCTGGTGCCAGGGGTTTTGGAAAGTGACCTCCAACAGGACCAATTTTCAGTAAAAATATTAACCCCGGCCCTAATTGACCAGCTTTGGTGAAATTATACTAGTTTTCAGTGAAAATATCACCTAACGGTACAGCAGTAAGTACTGACACCTTACTGTGCTTTAAAAATATATTTTCCACTAGTATCTATCCCAGTTATATACTCTCTTTGAAATTACATCTTATAATGTATTATAAACATCTTTACTGTATCAAAATATTTTATTAATTTGTATCAATTAAGTTTTCACTGTAATGCATTATTACATAAGTATTTATCATATTGTTTTTGCTTAGGCCTTTATATTGATAAACAAATAAAAAATTGATTGAAGATTGAAGGTAATTTGCACAGTGAGATTATACCCCTTGCTGCGGCTGTTCTCAATACATGAAAAAAAGATAACCATTTAAAATAGCCAACATACACGAAAAGGACACTTGTACTACACTACTGCAAGGATAAAATAACACACTTAAGTTCTTTTGCCCTGATAGTTTAGATATTTTTTCCTATTTAAATCATTGCACGCAGTCACCAATCACAACGAAATTACCCCTAGTGGGACTTGAACTTGATTAATGGAATTTGATACCCCTTTCGGTAGTCCGCATGGAACGATAGTCACTCTTTTGTTAGGAACGAGCATGGGTTACCAGAGCAAAATCCAAGAACCCCCCACCCCGGGGTGTGATCGGTTCCCATGGATGTGGCTATATATTTGAGTATTCGCTGATTCCCGACGACCCGGAATCTTCGCATGAAGAATCACCACGAACTGAGAATTTGCTCGAGCAGAAATTCTGAATAGCATATCCTCGGGAAAAGGCCACTTGAGAGAATATGGAATAAAACAATTGCAATTTAGGGCGGAAGATAGATCGTTCAAAAGTCGAGTGGGTGTTTGTGGTTCTTTCTTATCTATTTCTTCCATGGGGTAGGAACAAGATGCCCGCCCGTTGCTCCATTCATTCTAATATACATTACTGTTGTTGAGCCAATCCATTGTATAGGACGTATTCAATATGACGTCAGCCACCAGACAGATCGGGGGACAAGATGCATCATTCCCAGACTACAATACATTAAGCTGTCAGTCGATCCTGTTTAGCGATTGTACAGGGATTCATTGACAGGTGACATGTATTGTAGTACTGGATGCGTCGATCCTTGTCCACCAACATGGCTGCTATTGAATCTGGTCTATAGAGATCCAGTGCAACATTACCCACGCTCGCCTCATGATTTTTTAAAATGTAAGTGGCTGAGTACCATTGCCTTTCTTGGTAATTGAATAGAAATAGGGTTTAAAGACAATAACTTCGGACTTAGGTTAGGCACAATTAAGTAATCCCTTGCCATGGGCTTTTCTTTCATGAACTTGGCCCTGTACATTTTCTTTTCAAAAAAAAAATAATTAATCATTATGGTCAAAGTTAATTGAACACACAGTGAATCTCAACGTTTCTTTTATCGTGAACGAGGAAAGAGCTTACGCCAATGCGGCAAGACAATACCACATTCAATCTGTTCAACTGCATGCCAATAACAATGAACAATTGTAAAAGAATGTGAAATGTGTTCAGGCCGATTATTGAATATCATTAGCTTCCATTGTTCGGCTGCGCAGTTGAGGTTATGTATATCCATTTGGTCACTGATATTCTAGAAATAAATTGAGTTGATATTTTATTTTTTTTTCTAAATATGTGCACTCTTTTCAAAACTCCAGAAACAAAAAACAGTGACTGTTATTATTCGTGGTATATGGGTATATGCGGGTGTTTGTGAGTGTTGTTAGGTATTTGATTGGGGATTTCAATTGGGAAGCTGCGAATATAAGATACAACTTGATAACAGCTTTGACATGAACGGCCTTTGAAAGAAAGAATGGCCCTGACAAGAAACATGTTAATTGTAATGTGATGCCCTTACCCCCCCTTTTTTTTCCTACATAGCATAACGCGAGTGTTGTCGATGCGTATTCCATGGAAACGGCTTTACCAATACGGAATAAAGCATAATATCGTTGTAACATCTCCAATCGGCCCTAAAATTATCCTCCCATTAAAAAAGTGTTCACCAGGAATACCTATAGGCAGCTAAAAAGATCAAGCGATTGGTCACAACCCAAGTGCTTTCTATCAACGCGTTGCTTAGAAAGCAACGCGTTGCTATGCTAACCAAGCAGTAAGTGAAAAAAGGCGTTGCTTTCAGAGCCAGATAAACACTGCATTGCTCTTTCATTTTCCTGGATTGCTTAGCAACGTGCCGAACGTGATTTGTTTCTGATTGGTTGGCTTGGCAACGCACTTGCTTAAAGCAACTGTCTGAAAGCAACGCGTTGCTTTTACTTTTCTGATGGTTAATTAGCAACAGCAGGTGATTTTTTACTTTTCTGTTGGTTAGCAAAGTGTTTGCTAAGAAAAAAAAAGTTGTGATCTATAGTCTAACCCTTTTAGTTGCCATATCGATTAGTGCATGGTGTGATTTCAAGCCCATTATGGGTAAACAGAACGATTTTCATAATAAGACGACTCCGGATTCATTTTATTCAGTAGACGACGCAAATGGCGTTTAACACAAGAAACACAATCGGAGTCCCATGGCATGCACCGTGTGATTGAGCGGTCTGTTAGCCTTTGTGGTTTTATAATCAACGCGTACGAGTCTATGATATTCATCGTACCTAATCAACAAATCTTGTGACTAAAGTGTGGAAAACCTACAAAGTAGCTACAAATTCACATAGATGTCTTTATCACTTTTATTAATGCTCCTATAGTTTTAGGGTATGTTTATTAATGTGTAAAATATACCTCTATTCTTCCCCAATGGCCTAGGACTATCATTTGCGCACATATTAAGAATTTATATTCTTGAAAATGTGCCAGTGCGCTTTAAAGCGTAAGCTAACTTTAAGTTTGCCGTAAACTTTTTTTGCTCAACAAATGTGTCTATGAAATGAATATCATAGACTCGTACTCATTCATTATTAAAACCCACAAAGGTCAAGACCGGTCAACAATGGGTTGCACATGCGGCATGGGATTCAACTCCGGCATGCAAAGTCCGTACGCAGGGGGGGGGTGTGGTCGCACAACCGAATATAAAAAAGGGCAAAAGGTCCACTTTTGCTGATTTTTTATTTTATAAATGTTGCAATTTGAAAATTTGCAAGAATATCCACTTTTGGTGATGATGTTCAAAAGTTCAAAAAAAAGGAAATTTCCACCAAGAGGTTAGGTCCACTTTACCAAGCTTTACAACCATGCCAAAAATATCAATTTTGAGGAAATCTAGGGCACACTATTTTTCAAATGTGCCAGCTGTCTCTTTAACTTCCTGAAGGAGTTCCAGACGATTAACTGAGTTGAGTTAATGAAACAGAAAATAATGTGTTAGTTGTCTGAGTTGAGAATGGGTTGACTTGTACAGTTCACTAAACGTGCCTAAGTCAACGCACGTCACTCAGTTAAGTCACCGAAACGCAACTCATCTAGTGAATCAAACTTCAGTTGCATTTCATTCTCCTGCAGTTAGTAACGCATCCATTTGAGGCATAATCAGTATACATGAAGTAAGGGTACAAATTTGAGCTTGATTCAGTTTACGAGTGCCCATTATACTTACTTTTAAATGTCCCTTCGGTTCAAAGATTTCAGGAACATGCTGGGCAATTTTAGTTCAGCAAGCTCAATTTTTTCCTCTATTTTGATTTAAAAAAGTTAGTTCCCGAGACCCTCGTTTTAATGGCGACAAAAAAAAAAATCTTCTAAAGGTGCAAGGTAGCTTCAAGGACGGCTATATTGAGTCATAAGTTATAGTGATTCCTTATAGAATATTTTGTTTCACTTATATTGGCTACAGAATTGTCTTTAAAAAATGAAAACAAAAGGGAAATTTGATTGCTTAATTTTAATATACAAACCACACGGCTGAATTTCGTATTTGCTCGAAATATTGAATTACCAATTAACAAAATGTTGTCATTCCCCATAAGTTTGTCCACGAATTAAAAGTTCACTTGTAAGTCATGAAAAATCTGTGATGATAAAAAATATTGTAAAATGCTCACAAAATTTCTTTCGTTATACAGTATATGGGTGTTAAAATAGGTCTTTACTTTATTTTTTCTTTTCTTTCAGTACGTATTTATACGGACGATATCAATTAAAACAAGAACGTAAATATAATGGTAGGGGCCGTGCCAACTTATTAAAAATATCACTGGGCTACGGATGTTATCGAGGAGATCCACCACCACTTGGGAAGAAAAGATCAGCAATTGTGGCTTGTCGACACTACCAGTTTGAAGGTGGATGGCCTTATGATTTACACGGATATACGATATGGACGTCAACAAAACTACTTAATAATTCGATGTGATGGATGCCTAAATACTAACTAAATATAAAACAATTTACAAACAAAACAAAAAATCTGTTTTTGCTTTGTAAATCGTACTAGAGTACCTTTTTGGGGAAATTCTATTTCAGCAGTGCAGTTGTATTTATGAGCCAAATTTTATGGAAAAAGTCGGTCGAGAAAATTATTTTTTATTTTGGGTGGGAGAATTTGCTGCGCGTCTTACAATTTTTTTTTACCGCCATTTTAAATCTATATAACCGATTTTCATTTTTCCCTGTTATGTGGTCGTGTTAATGTACCCCATCAATGACCAGAGTTTTGGTAAAACATTCCAATGGCAAGATCAAGATCTACCAACAAGGGCGTCAGCCCTGGAGAGCTAATGGCGGCCATCCAGTATATTCAGCACATGCTGCCTTGCATGGTGGGTGGGGTTACTGAAAGGCTAGGCACACCGCCGAAAAATGTGGATTGACGCCAAGAAGGGCATCCGGTCAATTATTTTTTGCTCCAATAATTCCTAACACATAACTAACTAACAAAATTTAGAAGTGAATATAAGATGCCTGTTGTTCTTACTTTCAATTATTAACTTAACTGATTAGGTCTGGTTCATCTAAAGGCATCAAGTATTACAACATCAACAATCAATTAAACTACAGCAACAAGTGTAAACGTGTAAAATTATTAATTTTACTATTTTTGCACAATTTATCGTAACTTAATTGAAGGTGCAACGAGAAATTTCACATGACATGTGACACTAAAAATGTGAAAATTCTGATTTTTGCACTAATATAAGGCTTTCTATCAAATACATCCCCATGTGAAAAGAATAAGCTGATAATTATCTCTTTGAAACGAAAATGTATAATTTACTGTAGGAGCAAATACTAAATTCAGCCTATGTTTTATATTGCTATTTAGTAGATGAAAATCGTCATTTGTGTTTCCACTGCAATGGCACCCAAAACTCTTTGTTGCCACCTTTAAGACATGAACATCGAATAAAGGATTTACGATTAATTATTTTAGTAAAAAAATTATTCTGATGCTTTTGAGTGCGGTATTTTCACGAGTTAACTTATGACATCATCATAGAAATATTTGTACTTATTTTGATACTAGTGGAAAAAAAAAAGTATAAGTATATAGTCTGTGATAGTAAATTTATAGGAATCAGATGTTCAATAAGGAAAACCGAATGGCCCAGGTAGACCAGTGTTAAAGGTAAAATAAAAGCTGCAAAGTTTTGGAATTCTGGATATTAAAAGTCACCCAAACATACTGGTCGCTTCCAGGTTAAGTGAAGTGTAATATTGAACAACTTTTCTATGATCAGGATTGTAATTGTTTTGAACGTACCAAATTCTTGAACCAATCATTTTAATTACACATATTAAAATACCTTTGTTGTAAGGATTCTGGTCATTTTGTAATTCATGATCATTTTGCAACTGAGAGTATGGAACTAATGGCCCATGCATACTCTTGCATATAGTCACCACATAATTACAAGGTTCTGACATTTTGCAACATGCAACAGTTTTAGAGTTGATGTAAGAGATATATATTGTAAAATTTCAAACACTGTAAGCTATACAATTTATTATGGATCTAAAAGCTGTCACTTCCGTTAAAATCTCGTTTGCTTTTCTTTTTTCTACCTTTTTCATGGACCATAAATGCCAGTATTGCAGAAGACCAAATTGTCAGTTGGAATCATGTAATACTGATATTTGCTTTGTATCTACAAAGATACAAACCTAATGCACAAATATCATTTTTTTTTTTTTTTTTTGTAGCTGAATCAAAATTAATAAACTGTGCTGGACACACGTCTATAGGAGAATGCAAGGATCCAAGACTGGCAGGAGTACGTTGTTATGGTAAATACACATTTTCTATTTCGCATAGTGATTTATTTTACGATGCATTTAAAAGTCAACGATGTAATTTTGTGTCGTATTTCATTATACATTATTTTCGTCGTTTTCGCACCATGATTTATCACTTACAGTGGGCCCCATTTTTTCGAAACTGATTGTTTTTTCATATTTAGAATGCTTACTCAATGTATTAAATCACACCTGAGTGGATAAGCCTAAAGCTTTGTGTAATACAATGATTGATTTAGTATTTTTTCTGTGCGTACGGAGCTGTTGTGGACAGTAAACCACGTTCAAAACATGTTTTTTTTTTAATTTCGTATCGGTTTTGTTTGTGCAATAACCTTTTTGTTTTTTCTACCAAACTTTCTACAACCCATTCATGTGCAGATTACGAAAGAGTATCCGCACAAAAAATCCCCATGCCCCTTTAAGAGGATATAATATTTGTAAAATATTAAACTTCAAAAGTCTTCTTCAAGTAGAGTAAACCATGTTTCGTTTATGTTTACTTTCTGGTATAGGCATGACATGCCCTCCGACAGATATTCATCGTGATTTGTCTCCAAAACAGTTAGTGCAATATGACATTATGTACGTGGGCGATGATCTGCTTTGTTTGGCTTACACAATTCATTAAAGCCTGACACAGAGATTCCCGAACATGCATGTTTTCTTTTGCATAATGCTTGTCCACTTACCAAGTAGCACTGCTCAAATCGATGTCCTTCATAATACAAAATCCCTACTTTAAATTCCGGATCCGGAATTTTAATAATACACAGTATCCTATAGTACTGTATTTACAATATCAAAAAGAAAAATCCGATTCTTGTCAAACTTAAGAAGTGGGCAGTTTAATTTTAGTTACATATTAATAATTCAAACAATTAAATATTTCAAAATCTCTGAGTCAGTCTTTAAGCTTGATAAGTGCACTGTTTTTGACAAAAGTATTTATCTTAACAAATTGTCTGTTATTCTCTCAGATTCATTTGCGGTCCAGCTATTTGGTGGTGTCGCACCAAATGCTGGGAGAGTTGAAGTTAGATATGATGACGTATGGTCCAACGTTTGCTACGAACCACAGTCGGGTAAGACCACATCGTGGAATTTTCGTAACGCACAGATAGTGTGCAGAGAGCTAGGGTTTCCAGGAACAATGTTTGCCAAGCAAGGTGGACAGGGGAATGGAACCAGAGGGAATTTTATTGAAGCTTACAAGTGCAAACAAGGTGAGATGAACATGATTAATGTATGTAAAGTATCACCACGTCTTTGTCAGGTTCAATATTGGACTACTAAAATTCGTTCTATTCTAGTGCAGATTTTTCTATCAATGTGGGGTCATTAACCATGATAATTGGAGCCAAAATTATTCTATGAAACTATGAAGTTACAAGTAGGCTATTTATATAATAGCATTTAGTATGTAGTATAAGGCGACTAAAAACCTGTTTTATGGGCCCGGCTGACCCTGATTTTTCGGTTTTGCAGATTTTTTTTGGTGTTTGTCAATTTCAAAGGAACGGTACCCCTTCCTGATTGGTCAACAATAATTCGTTTGCCAATAACAACTGGATGCCGTGCCTACACACCCAAGCAATTCGTGTAAATAGGGATGGGCAACTCGATACTGGCGTACCTTTTTCAAAAAATGTCCGTGAGTGAGTGAGTGTAAAACATGCGTAAGCAATGCGTTGCACGCAAAACAAAAAACAAAAATTACGCATCTGAAGCCAACTCAGATACGTTTTAAATCCTTTTTGTGCATATCATCACAAATATCACACATTTGTTCAGTCACACTGCCGCTGGTGGACAAAGGGGAGGTGTTCTAGGGACCCGCATTAATTATCTAATTAATGGGGCAATGGGTTTCGATTTTCTTCATAAACCTGAACACATTGTAACGCAAATTAAGATGTAATGTTAACTTTTTTCTCTTAGATAGCTGTATGCAGATCTGTTATTTGGTTTTTACTCTTTTTTATTGTATATTGCTTTGTTTTGTTTTTATTTGGTTTTTGTTTGTGTGGCGCAAATGAAATATAAACAAGTCGAGACTTGTTTGTTTTATGTTGTTCTTGTTTTGTTTAATTTTTTTTGTTTTTTAATGAATCAGCGATTTTTTTTCGAAGTATTATATTTTTATTTGTAGCATTAGTTTAAGGCAAATTTTATATTTTTGTATTTTTGAATGTGTCCTTAAAGCTACTTCATTTCCAAGTGCAATTAAATCAAATGTAAAGGTTATTGAAGTCGACAACCATCGAGCTCACGAACCCTTTGCATTTTTTTTCAGAATCAGAATTGAAAGAAACTAGTTTGAAAGATTGTTTTCCGGACCCTCCGAGCAAAGCCATGCGCTCAACCCCCAATTCAGGACCAACTTGTGGCAGCGGAAGTAACGGGATTGGCAATGAAGCAGTCGCTGTTTGTGCAAGTAAATGTCATTTTCCTTATTGCCAATCACAATAACAAAACCTCAAAATTAAAGTTTGAACTTTATATTTATATTATATACATTAGAAGAATTAGATTTAGTTAGAAAAAGAAGATAACGTATGTGCAATGTGCTTTTTCTACTTAATGCAAGACCAATGTCATAGTCATAATGCAAATGTTAGTACTTAATTCTCGACCACCAATGGAACGAAGAAACGTTAAGGTATCATGTGGCAGTAATTGATTACGACAATCGGATGTTCAATAAGGAATGTCGGCACTCGCCGAGCGTTGTCTACAAATGCTTTAAGGTAGAAGAGATCGCATCTATGCCAAGCTCCTGGGGATCTAAGGCGGAAAAAGACCTTTATGTTTGTATAGTCGCTATGGGACTTACAAAGACAGTTGTAATGGAAATCAACATAAAACAGACCAAAGAGTCCCAAAAACCGCAAGGTTTTAAATTGAATTTTGTTTAAATTGATAAACTGTAACATAACTATTAATATATAACTATTAATAAAACAAAAAGATAAGTGTATGGATTTTCTGAAACAATGACATTAAATTTTGTGGTGTTTATTGTCATGAAATAAATGAACGACTTTGCTCAATCTTAGTTCCTGGATACAGAGGATGTTTTACAACCCCAGAAGTCACTGAATTTCATCAAAAATCGAATAATATGACAATCAAAATGTGCCGCGAACACTGCAAGGAAAACAACAACAACTATGCCTTTCTGCACAAAGGTGATGGTTGTTTCTGCAGAAAGACAATTGACACAACAAAGCGTCTTGGAGATGATGATTGTAACGAGGCATGTTTTGGAAATCTTTTCGAAGTTTGTGGTGCTAAAGACCACTCTTCAGTTTATGACGGTAAATCATTTTAACAAATTAATTTTATTTTTATCATTAGTAGTAGTAGGCGTTAGTTAGTAGTTAGTAGTAGCCGCCGGGAGTAGTCAGTGAGTTAGTAGTAGTAGTAGTAGTAGTAGTGAGTAGTAGAGTAGTAGTAGTAGTAGTAGTAGTAGTAGTAGTAGTAGTAGTAGTAGTAGTAGTGAAGTAGTAGTAGTAGTTAGTAGTAGAGAAGAAGTAGGAGTAGGAGTAGGAGTAGTAGTAGTAGTAGTAGATTGTAGTAGTAGTAGTGTAGTAGTAGTAGTCGTATGTAGGAGTAGAGTAGGAGTAGAAGTAGTAGTAGTTAGGTAGTATAGTAGGAGTAGTTAGTAGTAGTAGTAGTAGGAGTAGTGATAGGAGGGAGTAGTAGTAGGAGTAGTAGGTAGTAGTAAGGAGGAAGAAGAGGAGTAGTAGGAATAGTAGTAGAATCCCTTACGTATCCATTTTGTATGAACTTTTAACTTTATTTCGTTTAGCACAACAGAAGGATATGAATATTAATTTAGTTAAATTTCTGCAAAATTTGAGATTCTGTACGACAGCCTGTTTGTAACAGGAATTTACTCCAGAAAATCCGTCGTACTCCATTTAACGTAATGATTTATACTGCAAAAGAGAGAATTTCATTCTTTTAGGGTGATTTACAAAGAGATGTAATTTTATCATTTTGTTCATCTGACCAAATATTATGTAGAAAATCGTGATATTTTACTCTTTTCGGAGTTGACCCTGTAGTCACCCTAAAAGAGTGATTTTGTTTGCATTAAGAGAGCATGTTAAATTTCGCCCTATATTAAATTGGTAAGTGAATCATGAGGATCGTGTTTGAGAACATAATCTGCGGGTTGCAATGGTAGAAAAAATGTTTAAAGGCGGGTGACCAGATTATGGTCCGATTTTTCTTGTTGTTTTCTCCCTTGCATGGAATCATATCACCAAAAACACTGTTTGCAAATTAAAACGATCTAGCCGAAGTAAATAAGTTAATGAAGAAACAACACTGTGTGCATCATTGGCCCATAGGACAGTTCGTGTTAATTAATGTAGTCAACCACATTTGGAGATATTTTGTTAACAATATTCAGAGAAAAGATGCCCTGATGGGCCTCATATTTCCACCGGAGTAATGAGAAACAATATGAACATTTTTCTAATACAAAAATCTCAATTTTGACTTTGACGTTGGGTGGGCGGACGAGGTTGGCGATCGGCTCACCCCTCTTAATGCCGATGTAAAGAAACTGAGAGTCACCCATGGGAAAATGCATTAGCTACCATGACAACATGTACAGAGTGTACCGGGACCTTGTAGACGAAGTTATAGGGTATAGCGCTCAAATAAATTATGCATTCAGCTTTTTAGAATATATCAGCACAGGGGACCAAAAGTGTTAAAACACTATGTCGTTGATAATAACAGTGTTAATTAATATCCTGTGTGCTCGAGTGGACTCGCTTGTGCGCAAGCGTGCGTGTGTATGTGTGTGTGTGTGTATGGGGTGTGTGTGTGCGTCTGCGTGTGTGGGTGCGTGTGTGTATGCGTGTGTGTGTGTGTGTGTGCGTGTCTGCGTGTGTGTATGCGCGTGTGTGTGTGTGTGGGTGTGTGTGTGTGTGTGTGTGTGTGAGTGAGTGAGTGTTTGAGTTTGTAAGTGATCACATTCTTAGATAGCTTGCAGACAACCTTAAAACTTAGCTAAATCAAACGTTTTAGAGGTCAATAACGCGTACTTATTGCCATTTTTATTTGATCAATTACTTACCAAGTTATCGGGGGTTTATGTGATGATCCTTTGAATGGAACTGACACTTACTATTTTGGTGACATTTATAATCTGGAATGCGATGAAGGAATGGAACCTGTTGGCAATGAATCTATTCAGTGCATCATGGGGAATTCAACTAACGAAATGAAATGGAATGGCAGCTTTCCAAAATGTACAGGTAATAACTAACTATCCTTCGTTGTTTATAGCCACGTTTTATTGAAATATTTGTTTTATTTATTATTTTTATCTCCACAAGAATTCATCGCTGACGTCACAAGTTTGTATACAATTAAGTAAGCCAAAGGAGGAATGCGTAATATCGTATGTGATCGACTCGAAAATTCAGATATAATATCCCCAAGCCCCGCCCATTTTGTACGCAGAATTCTCGAATTCAGTCTGAAGCGTAATAGACTGTGGGCGAAGACTAAATAACCAACTGTTTAACAAATTCCCCAGTCTGCATTAAGGGTTATGACAATAAAATCATATAACCTTCTGTTCGCACAAATAAAACTGGCACATTCTCATGAAAACGAATAAAATGTCACTTCAATTTCTTCCAATATGAGTGACCAATGGATACGCATAGACTTCAGCAAACCATGAGCTAAAGATATCAATCGGCCCGGTATGCGGAGGCATTGTTATAATGCCACGCGGTTGAAAAGATTCCAGGTGTTATCAACTCAACTACACTGCTAGATGAAAAGGAATCTGAAGTGTTTTTCTCCTCAATTTGGAGGGAAAATGTGTTGATTCATTTAAATTGCATTTGGTTAAAGAAAATTGGTGCACTGTTGAGAGAGGAGATTGAAAACATCACCCACCCAAGTAGCTCCACAATGAGAACTTTTGTAAACAGAGTTTGGCAACACGGTTTCGCGATGACGTCACGGTGGTTACCAGTTTTGCCACGGATCTGGCAAGGCCTTCGGACTGTGACAGTCTGCCGATTTCCGTAAGCAATTTTCACGTTCATTCATCACACTCAGTTTGGAGCTTCCGCGGTTGGGAATATTACCAGAGCTTCGACAGCAAAGGCGCATAACAACGGCCCCATAATTCAGTGGACACCAGTTCTGCCATGATTCTGCTAAGTCCGATGACGTATGAGATGGCAGAACATATGGCAGATGGCATTGGATGGCAGAACAAAAAAATTGACGCAATCGTCCAATGGCGGTGTTCTGGGGTGAGAATGACAAACCACGTCATTATAAACAGCGCCCAATGTCCGCCCAATTCGCCGGGAACTGATTCCAAGTCAGAAAAAGTGCTTAAAAAGTCACCTTTCTCTCTTTTTATTCATCATCATCTCATAAATATATATAACAGTATAAATGTAAAACATATAAAATTTAAACCAGGGCCACATCTTTTGCCATTTTGACTTCTCTTTAAGACACAGGGATCTGATTGAGTTTTGTGAACAAATCCTGAATTGGGTAAAACTGCTGAAAACACCCTAAATTTGACCTAAAATTCTTAGAATCTGGCTAAAATTAAAATAAAGTTGCGGAGATTTTGAAAATAAAAACCCTGAAATCAGGAGAAATCGTGAAGAATCACACCCCTGAAGGCAATCGGTTTTTTATTTCATAATTTCATGAGGGATTTGTAATGTTATTTCACATTTTAATTTTTTGTTTTATTATGTTGCTTGTATTAAATGAAACCTAAAATCTGTGCATCGTGAAAAAGAATTATCCTAGTTTTGTAGTTCTTACATTTGATTACAAATTAACAAAATTTATAATCTCGGGGACATAATTACATTAACCCTAGTCTTATCAAAGCGAGCGGGGCGATCATTCCAGGTAAACTTTCCCTCGGTGCGCAGTTCAAAATCAATTAAAAAGGTTTCGTAAAATTAAAAGGACTAGCGGCTTCGCGCGGGCTCCCGCTAGATGAGTGAACCGGAGTGATCACTGAAACGAAAGCGATCACTGAAACAGAAGCGACCAGTGAAGAAGTGATACATTTATTGCAACACCACCGCAACCACACAGTGAAATATACACACACACAGTGAAATGTGACAATTCCTCAAATGCCCGTATTTTGAATTACCTGTCATCCTGAAGTTTAGAACTCTCTCCTTACTCTCAAAACATTCGGTATTCTGAACATTTTTAATTACCTAAGTTCCCGCCATATCTTGTAGCTCATGTAGTTACCATGTTGTAACTAAGGATACGTCAACATTTTAATCCCGTATAACTTTCAGAATAGTTTTACTGCACTGTTAAAAATGTTCATTAAAATAACAGCGATTTGACTGGCAGCTGGGACTCACAACAGTTAAAACCACGTTTTTTACAGTCATTTGCACGTTTCGAGTCCCTTTTTACAGTTATTTGCACGTTTTGAGTCCCGGCTAACAGTCAAAACGCCGTTATTTTAAGATCATTTTTAACAGTGTGCTCAAACTACTCCCGTGTCCTAACCCGTATAGTTTCCGTAGTTTTCGTCATACCAAAGCGATTTCTTCTCCTCTACATTTGCGTACCGCATATAGCGTCTTATGCGTAATCGTCCGTCGCCACGCGTAACCACCCGTCGCAACGCACCACACATACGCGCCGCTTAGTAACACGTACAAATGGTAATTTACCGTAGCAACCGAGCATATTTTCGCTGATTTTTCAGCCATTTCTGAACAGATTTCGTCCAAATATAGCGTAGAACCCGTCCGGTATCCTCACGCAACTTTCATGTGAATTTGGCGCAATATGGATCGAAACTGGCGGAGCCTTTTGCGAACATACATACACACATACATACAACATTAGCCAAATTATAGTATGATTTAGGTATATGCCGTCAAGTCGATTGGTGGGGGAGTGGTTGCCATCCCAAAATATATATTTATGGTACATTCTTGAAAATGTTGTGCACAGTATGGCTCTAAAATTATATACTTAGTGAACATATTGTCAAAATGTGGTTTTCTTTAGGGTTAACTTGGATATTCTGCAAACTAAATTATTACTAATACACCATTGTTTAACTCGCCTTTCCCTCATCCTACCAAGTGAACTTCTCTCCGGTGCTCTAAAATGCCAGAAAATTTTGTAAAAAGCTTCTAGGTAATCATTCTCTCATGCTTTCCGGTCATTTTAGGGACACAAATGTGAAGGTAGGCCCTTCACCGGGGTTAGGGTATGCCGTCAAAGTCGAAGGGTGGTGGGGGTGCCACCCAATTGAATATTTTATGGTGCATTTTTGATAATCTTATGCACAGTATGACTTTAAAACTCTATGTTTATGTAAAACTAGTCAATTGCCATCATTTAGCACCGCATGAAAATTCGGTATGCCTACTTTTAGCGCCTATTTTCTGTGGAAAATGCCAATGTTGCCTACTCGCGGACTTGATGACATCATTGTGACGCCATACTAGGCATTTTGGTACTCTTTTTGGTATCAATGGAAAGAGGAATCTGGTATCAAAATCGTAAGCATCGGGTGTTTAAAAACGAATTCTCGAGGGGTGGTGGTAACAACCCCCCCCCCCCCCCCCCCTTGGTAAACCCTATTACAAAACAAAACTTGGTAAGACGAGTGTTAATGTTGTCTTTGGGAAGTTTGACCAAAAAGAATCCCCGTGTGCGCATTAAAGGCACTATTACTGATTTATTTAATCAGAAAATCTATAAAATCTTCAAAAATCAAATTTTGCATGTTTATAACAAGTATATGTATCCTAACATACCCTCCAAGTTACAAGACCAAAAGCAGCCTAACAAGTGCGGTAACCAGATTCTTGCTCAGGCTTTTTTAACAAACAAAACACATGATCTGCAATTTATATAGTAAAATTTTAAAATACAAGCAGTTTTGGTTATCATCATCATCATCATCATCATCATCATCATCATCGTCGTCGTCGTCGTCGTCGTCGTCGTCGTCGTCGTCCTCATCCTCATCCTCCTCCTCTTGAACATACATCTTATTTTTTAAATCATTTCAGGAACGTCTTCTGCAAATCAAGATAATGATCAGGAGAAAGAAATTGACGGTAATGAAAACTCTACCTCAGGTAGGTCATTTTCTACTATTTGCTCAATGTTAAATTATGGCGTCCTAGTCCTGCGAGACCATTTAACACATTTTCCTAGTACCTCTGCACCGTTTACATACATACTATATAGTATGGCGTATATTGTAGTACACTTTTGCTCATTTGTACAACTTTTTCTGGAATGATTCTTACATACAGTGCGAGTTATTTATGATATCTAGGGTGTATATCGCAACACTACTTGATTGATCAGTCTCTTCCGGACATATCACCATGAACTTAGTCCACAATTAACCCTTTACGAACTGTGTCCTTAGCCTGAAAAGGAGGTATTTGAACAGCAGATATAAGGATTTTGTTACAAGTTTTTGACATCAGTCATTTTTTGGGTGATTTTATGCATCGAAATGTTCAATAGTACTATTTTAACCCTCATCTACCTGAGCCATTCTTTGTAACAAAACTCCAGAAAGCCCCCCCCCCCGTTATTTTCATTTCTAAACATCCGATTCCTGTAAATTTGGTACCACAAGATAGCGTAGTTTCTTCTTTGCATTGGTATCAAAACAAGTACCAAAATCCCCAGTATGACATCACTATGGCATTATATGTTAAGGAAAGTATGAAAATACTGAATATAGGGTGAAAATTTGATATTCCTAACGTTTTTGGCAAAAACATTTCCCCTGTTCTACACTGTGCGTCTTTGGAAATTGACAGTTTTGCTGACATGCAAACTTCATAACGTCGTTGTGACGTAATGTTGGCATGTTGGTACTCATTTTGGTATCAATGGAAAGTGGAGTACCATAACTATCTATGATATTCCTGTGTTGTGTTAGCCATGTTGGTACTTCTCTTCCGAAGGGGGATGGATGGTTGCCACCCCCCTATCGATCACTTTTGGATCACCCTGTGTCTTACATATACCCCGGTGTCAATCTACAATTACATTAAATAATTTGGCACCAAAAAGGGGGGTTTTAGCAATTCTGGAAAAAGTGGTAACCACCCCTCCCCGTTTGGTAGACGAGGGTTAAAGGTGCAACGAGAGATTTCAAATAACAGGTGCCCTAAAAAATGTGAAAATTCTGATTTTTGCCCTGATACTAACGCCGTTCCATCAAAAATATTCCCATCTGAAAGGATTAAGTTGAGAAATGTTACTTTGGTACAAAAATTGTGAAATGTCTAATTTTGTATTGGAGCAAATACAAAATTCAGCCTATGTTTTATATTGAATATTAGCAAATCAAAATCACCTTTTTTCTCTCTTTTAAGACATTTCTGTAGCAAAATACAAGGTAAGAAATCTATTGAGTGTCTAATCTATATGAAATTACTATTATGACACAATATTTGTGTGCCTCAAAATCTCTCGTTGCACCTTTAAATTTCAAGCAGTCACTAACATCCAGTATGACCACCCCTGCATGAATCAAGACGTCGCGGCAAACTGTCCAAAAAAAAAAAAAAAAAAAAAAAACCCCCCCCCCCCCGTGATTTTCATTTCTAAACATCCGATTCCTGTAAATTTGGTACCACAAGATAGCGTTAGTTTCTTCTTTGCATGGTATCAAAACATACCAAAATCCCCAGTATGACATCACTATGGCATTATATGTTAAGGAAAGTATGAAAAACTGATATAGGGTTGAAAATTTGATATTCCTAACGGTTTTGGTCAAAACATTTCCCCTGTTCTACACTGTGTTCTTTGGAAATTGACAGTTTTGCTGACATGTCAAGACTTCATAACGTCGTGTGACGAATGTTGGCATTTGGTACTCATTTTGGTATCAAGGAAAGTGGAGTACCAAACTATCTCGGATAATCCTGTGTTGTGTTAGCCCTGTTGGTACTTCTCTTCCGCCGGGGGATGGATCGGGTTTCCACCGCCCTATCGATCCTTTTGGATCCCCTGTATCTTACTATACCCCGGTGTCAATCCTACAATTACATTAAAATTTGCACCAAAAAGGTGGGTTTTAGCATTCTGGGGGGGGGGGGGGGGGGGGGGGGGGGGGAGGGGGGGGGGGGAAAAAAAAAAGTGGTAACCACCCCCCGTTTGGGTAGACGACAGGGTTAAAGGTGCAACAAGATTTCAAATAACATTGCCCTAAACATGTGCAAATTCTGATTTTTTTCCCTGATATAAAGCTTTTCGCATCAAAATATTCCCATCTGAAAGGATTAAGTTGATAATTGTTACTTTGTTACAAAAATTGGAAATGTCCTCATTTGTATTGGAGCAAATACAAATTCAGCTATGTTTTAATATTGAAAATATTAGCCAAATCAAAATCACCTTTTTTCTCTCTTTTAAGACATTTCTGTAGCAAAACAGAGTAAGAAATCTATGGAGTGTCTAATCTATATGAAATTACTATTATTACACAAATATTTGTGTGCCTCAAAATCTCTCGTTGCACCTTTAATTTCAAGCATTCAAAATCCAGTATGACCACCCTGCATGAATCAAGACGTCGCGGCAAACTGTCCAAAAGGTTGTTTATGATGTAAATGGCAGAACGTCCCAACTCCTCGGTCAAGGCCTGAGCTAACTCCCTATGTTTGAGAATACTGTCCCTGTCAATGATGACTCGGCCTAAGGCGTCCCAGCATGCTCGATACGGTTCAAATCAGGGGAGCAAGCAGTCCACTTATTTGCTCTACTCCCTCTGTCCTCAAGAAATTGTCTCACCAGATTGGCCCTGTGCGGCGTGGCTTTGTCCTGCAGCCGAAAACTGTTTGCATGTTTTTCCAGAATGTCCAAGTATACGACTGCGTTTATTTTCCATCTGGTACCACTATTGATGTTTTGTTCATAATGAATACTGGCTCATACCACCACTGAGCCGCCACCACCCTGATTCGATTCCTGAATATCGTCATCTCGGAGGTTCTCGCCATTAATCGACGAACCCTTTGTCTACCATCTTGAGGTCAAAGATGTAGGCGCTCTCGCCAAAACACAAAACCTTTCGCCAGTGTCTGAGCTGTAACTTCTGTGTGCTAACCCTAGCCCAGCTAAGTCGATGAATCTGTGGTGAACGGTGTGGATGGGCGGGGGGGGCGTGACATTTTGGTCATTCGTCTTTGCTCTCCACCATGTACAGCATCTCCGATTTACATTTGGAGGGAAACGTTGATTCCACTGTCTTATCACATCGACGAAGACGGCACGTTGCCATTTTCCGGCTCTACGGCACAGTAAGCAGTCGACGATCATCGCGTCTGAGGTAGTCGATCGTGGTCGTCCTGAGATTTTCGTGGCCTCAAATGGCCCACCTCTCGGTGATGTCTGAGGGTTTTATGGACCGTACTTTGGCGAATTCAAATTGGAAAGCAGCGATTTTGGCTTGCTTGTACCCTTCCCGTCGGAGGGCAACTATTGTTGAGATATTACAATAGTCTCCAACTGTCTTATTATAATAGCATTTCGTTTCTCCAAATTACATTACACGGAGTATCGCTCAATATAATGATCAGCCCATTTGCCGGATTACTAAGTCCATGCAGTACTTACTACTTTAGTTATCGACCTTGTCCTGAAGCCATGTGAACTTTTGCCACTGCTTTCTGGTCCTGTATGAAGCCGCCGAGAGAAATGGCTGAGGACCTTGTATTTAAGGGCCTCTTTTACCTGAGTATTAAAGCTTTGAAGAAGAAGACAGTTTACAATATTTCTTTTATTCAGCGGATTTTTTTTTTTCATTTGCAACGGTATAATCCCCCCCCCCCCGCCTTAACGTAAATGTAAAATTACTGGAAATCCAGCAAATTAATTATTTTATTTTGGTAGTATCAAGACCAGCAACCAACCAAATTCTGAAACTTTATATAAAGCTGAAGTTATAACAAAAATCAAGATAGCGTGCTTTGTCATTGATGTTTTGTAGCACAGAAGTCATCAGCAACAAAACATAAATCTAATTGTATAAACCCACTTTTCTTCTTCTTCTTATTTTTTGTGCAGGTTTTGTTTGTTTGGTAATTGCACTGACAGGGATTTTGATAGCCACATAGCTTATTGGTTTTTTCTTTGTAAGGTTTTATTTACCCCCCAAATAATTCATATAGTTAAAGGCACAATCATTGATTTGATAAATCAGACATCGGAAAAAATACAGAAATGGCGGCTTTTTTAATGGCGTAACACGTATACCATACCCTACAATAACAAGTAATTAGACCAAAAGCAGCCTAATAAGGACGATGTGGATTAATTTTTAGTCATTTTGGGTCCGTACGGACATTTACTACAAACACGTATTTGTATTTGGAGATTTGTATAGTTGAATACTTGTGTTGTTTCTTCATTTTGTTGATTTTGAGTAACCAAAAATAAGCCTATGGGAATTCTGCATTTATTCTTCACTTTGTTGGCTATCCTGCAAATAAAAATATTTGACTCTTTCGTATGATAACTGGGTCTTAAATTTATTTCAAACATGTTCAAACAAGCAAAACAAACAAAAAAACGATGGATGTGTCCGCGCCATAACTGGCAAGACCACTTTGCAATCCGTTGTGCGTGGTACGTGTGTGGTATGCGGAATGTGAGTGTGTGTGGTGTGGGTGTGTGTGTGTGGGTGTTGTGGTGGGGGTGTGTGCGTATGTGTGCGTGTTGGGTTTTCTTCCGTGTGGTGTGTGTGTGTGCGTGCGTTGTGTGTGTGTGTCTGGTTTTAGGGGATGCGGGGGTGTTCGTATGTTGCATGTAACTGTGGTACAAGTCCATTGCCTTACATAAAATACTACATTAAAACTATACAGACATGTTTTAATCTTCTTCTGATTTTATTTATTACAGAAGGAAATAATACAAAACGCCTTGCAAAACACGAGTTTGATACAAGTTTTACCGTACTCAAAACCGATCCAATACGTATGTCTTGAAAAGATAGAGCATAACTACAATAAACGAGATGCAGGCACCAGTGATAAACATATGCTATTCGGAAATTGAAGATGGAAAGTTAGAAGCAACCCCCATCAATAAGTTGGTAGATGGTACCCCAAATGATCACAAAAATCTCTATTCTGAAGATGTTGAAGATGCCGAGGTAACAATGTGCAGGGAACAATGTCGTATACGAAGAGAGTTTGGTTGATCAAAGAAAAACAGACAAGGAGGTATGATAGGGGCAAAATCCTATCTCATGATAGCTAAGGGGAAACGTTTCTCGATAGTAAATTGTAGTGATACATGTAATCGGATATATTGTATCAGATGGGTCAGACAAAATTTATTACGACCATTTTCTAAAATTCATCATTAAATGCAGACCAATAATGTTTAATTATAAATAAGATTTTTTTCTTGAAAGAGCGTGACCAAATTCCAAGTGGCTCTAAGATTGTAATGAGATGTATGCACTTCATTATCATGTTTGGGACCACATAACTTTTGATTTGCATATAGTCGTATTTGGAAGCTTTTTATGAACATTATTTTATCTTTAATAAAGTGGTTTGGTCTTTTAAAAATAAATGGGTGTTTAAGCCATTTCCTGGTAGCACACTACATTAATAGGTATGCTATAAAACTAAGGTTAGATATGTCAGTCAGCACTCAATGCCTTAATAAGTACAATATTATATTGAAACACTTTTTACAAAAATGTGGCATGTTTCGGTCTGCAACTAAAGACAATGCATAAGCATTACCTCATATACGTCATCTCAAAAGCTTTTCCATCTGTTCTCTTCTGTTTCTATCGTATGTAGACTGAACTTCCAGCCTTCCAGAAGTATTAACATCAAGTTACTTCCTCTTTCAAGATGATTCTTTTACTACATCCCGTCTCAAAAAATTGTACAATCAGAACAAAATCACATAGGTTTAATATGAAATGTCAAAATATCCATCTTACTTGGCATAATATTAAAGAATCACGACCCATTGCTTATCCAATAGTGTTTTGTTCAATCTTATTTAGCTTTTGTTCTCAATCCAGAGATATAATCAAGTTAGTGCGTTATACCTAAATCGATTTTATGTGCAAAAACGTTTTGCATGGGTACCAGAGTTGCTTCGCCCAGATTGATGTCCAAATGCTTCTTGAACCTCAAAGACAAAAGATTTGGGCAACTGACAGATAAACAAAACAAACAGCAGATTAAGTAACAAAAGACGTCTGGTTTTATATCGACACAAGTTTTAATAGTCAACATAATCATTCAATGATAAATATCTTTTTCATAAATAAACAATCAAAAATATTTCTTGGCACTTCAATTAAATGGAGTTTTGAATTTATTACAAAATTGGTATCTGGTTAAAATCATGCCAGAAGGAATGTAATTAAAACCAAATAAAACGCCACTCCAAAGTCCAAAGAATGGTTTAAAAATATTGTCACTATCTTTGTGCATTTACTGATTGATTGAAGTCAATAAAAATTTGAATTTGGAAGCAAAGTATCAAGTGTTGGTAGAAATTTGGCGTTATTCATGATACTTCAAGACCATAAAACCTCTCCTCCAGGTTGCTGTACGCCGGCTTTACGCTCATGTTCTCGTTTCCAAAAAAACAAAAGTATGTCGAATGTTAATTCACCTTATCTTAACGCCAGAACTTACTGATCATGACTTCCACCATTACTAACTTTTAAGAGTTTCTTCTTTATAAGTCAAATCCCTTTTTAAAGATTTCCATCTGTTCAAGTGTGAATATCTTATGTTTAACAACTCGTTCACCGTTTGTTAACCAACCAAAATGGCACAAACTCGATTTTTGTGTTCCGCAGTAAACCGGAGTTATCTCTCCATTGAGACAAGGCCAATGAGATGAAACAAAAACAAAATCCTAAAGCCTGGTCTTTCTCTTTACATGTGGATGTGCAACACGACTTACTTGTGTTGAGATATAAAAATATTTAAAAAAAAATCTGTTTTTGATTGTACCATTTCTTTTAGACAGCTTGTAGTATTAAGGCGTAGAAAGGCCAGAGAGGTTAATCTTT
Source organism: Ophioderma brevispina (assembly GCA_023653785.1). Lineage (NCBI taxonomy): Eukaryota > Metazoa > Echinodermata > Ophiuroidea > Amphilepidida > Ophiodermatidae > Ophioderma > Ophioderma brevispina. The sequence goes on from JAMKCH010000439.1 coordinate 100,713, forward strand.
GGTAAATTGTGAGTGCATTCTGTTCCTGCACCAAGTCAAAAAGTCTTAATAGCCTGAACTCCGTGATTGTAAAATGGATCAGTGGATTAAGACTACTTGATTCAAATAACTGTATCTCTCCTATACCACACCGATGGGAATGATCTTTGCAGTCTTTTCATTCCCTTCAGTGCCCAAAGGGGGGTCCATGGGACCCCCCCACCCCCCCCCCACCCCAAGAACACCATTTCCCGAGACAACCTTAACGCTTATTGTCCATGCTAAAAAAATTTCGTTAAATGCCCAAGGGGACCCAACCCAGATAACCACTTACCCATAGGAGTTTGATATGACCTAACACAAGTAAATGGGGTCACATAACCACATACCCACAATAAAAATGAAATCCGAAGTTTACCTATGACCTTTGGCCAATTGAAATTGTCACTCTCCGAAAAATAGTGTTTCGCACATTTCCCCATCCTCAGCAACTCCAAAATA